>CM077668.1:321509061-321757179 GCA_039707655.1 Elymus sibiricus | reverse complement strand
GTCAGAATTGGCTTGCGAAGGTGGAATGGCACGATCGATCTGCGTGATTTCTCGGCGTCTGGGTCTGGCGGCAAACTAGACGCGCTCCATTCAGCTCCGCCGTACCCGCACATGATGGCGCACGAGTGGCCGGCCCATTCTTATTCTCGGATTCTTTGGGGGAGAGAAACCGTTAGTTTTCTTGGAGAAACGGCGGCCGGTTGCTATTAGCGGTATGTAGCGCACTTGCAAAACACAAGTTTTTGTTGCAAGCACGTCGATTCCCACTTATTGTGCACCATGTTCGTTGTAGTGGCTATACTTTGTGGGTTTCCTATATATGTCAACCAATCGTAGCGTCGATTTGTTAGCTAGCAAAAAAGTGCGCACTTCCCATGTTTGTAAATAGGATGGCTTTAGCGAACCAACGTGTGGTTGGATGATTAGAGGGACTGTGGTATCCCCAGCCCACCAGGGTTCAAATCCTGGTGCTCGCATTTATTCTTGGATTTATTTCAGGATTTCCGGCGATGCGCATTCAGTGGGAGGAGACGTTCCCGTCAACGACGAGGTGCCTACGGTGACTTCGTAAATTTCAAGATGATATGCCGGCTCAGTCTCTCGGAGGTGCTCATAGGGGTAGGGTGTGCGTGTGTGCGTTCATAGGGGTGAGTGTATACGCGTGTATATGAGCGCTTGCGTCTGTACTGTGTTCAAAATAAAAAATAAAAAATAAAATAGGATGGCTTTATAGATGAAAGCCGCATTGTCCAATTAACGTGTCTTTTCTTTTTGGTTATGATTATGAACACGTTAACTGAATCTGAATATAAGGCTCTAAAAAAAGAATCTGAATATAAGAAGTTGTTTTGTTTTTGAGTATATATACAAGATTGGAAAAAGGTTCTCACGGCTGTTAAAGCATCTACAGCCGGGCGCCTCAAACCCGCCTTAAACGCCCTGACGGACGGCCCGGTCAGTGACCGATCACAAAAAAAAATGATCCAGACGGGCTCCTCAAACGCCCGGGCTGACTCGCATCCCTCATATCCAACCCAAATCTGAGGCGGATATGGGGCGCCCGGGCGCGTCCGGCATATCGGACCCAACAGCCCTACCCATCACAATAGTACCAAATCCACCAAACCCTTCCGCCTCCTCCCGCCCCCCTCCAAGCTTTCCCGCGTCCGAGCCCTCGTCGCCCGCCACCCTAGCTCCCCATCCTCACCGCCGGCCCTGATCCGCCGCCCTAGATGTCGTCCAGCCCGTCCCCAGCCACTGCGACAGAGGCTGCGTCCGCCTCGTCCATCGGCGTCCCGTCCTCGGCTTCGTCGTGCAAGCCGGAGATCATCGCCTGGAGGAATCGGTGACGCCGGCAGCGAGAGAGGGAAGCGGCAGCATTGCAGGGAGCAGATGCGGACATGTACGAGGGAGAACAAGAAAGAAGAGAGGTACAAGCTCATGTTGGATGCGCAAAAGGAGAGGATGCATTGGGACCGGAAGAGGGCGGAGAAAAAACTGAAAATTGAGAGGAAGAAGATCGAGTTGGAGAAGCAAGAGGCGGCGATCAAATGGGAGCTCGAGAAGGCCAAGACATTTGGAGAGATTGAGCTTGAGAAGGAGAGGTTGCAACTCGCACGGGGCGCGGAGGATGCGAAGGTCATGTTGGCGGACGAAACCCTCTAGCGAAGCATGCGGCGGGATGCAAGCGGAGCAGGACGCAAGAATGGCCTCGGAGCAGGCGGCATGGATGGCGTCCGGCGAGTGATCCGGCTAGTCAGCGAGGGATCCGTCACGCTCGGACATTGATTTTATTTTGACATGTCCGGATTGTTGAACTATGATTTGTTTTGCTTTGTTTCGAACGGTTGAATTGGGACAAGAAAAAAGAAAAAAAGAGTAGTTTCTGTTCCAAAGAACCTTAGTGTAGAAGCATACTGGAAAGGAATAGGCCCAAATAAAAGAGCAATTTTGTTCGCCGGCTCCAGCAACAACTCCTCTAGAGCTACGGAGGGAAGTGTGGTCAAGGTGACCAAAGCTGTGGGTGACCTCACGGTGACGTACAAGGTCGCCACGGCTACCACGGCGACGGCCGCTGTGGCGATCGGGGGACCAAGCCAGGAGAGCATACCACTCGGCTAGGAGGGCCGGGTACCTGTGGCTCGCCAGCCGGTTCCCCTAGGCGCTGGCATCGGTCGGGAGGACCGGTCAGTGCCTCCGACGGCTACCGCTGACTCTGGCCAGGAGGGCCAGAGGATGGCGGTTCTGGGCAGCTCTCTTCAGGGTGCAACACATGGCCAGGAGGGCCATGTGCTGCTGCACCTGGGGGCGCCCACACCTACACAGGCGCTGATCAATGCAGCTGGTCACCTGGAGTGTCCCGCTGGCCAGGAGGGCCAGGGGATCCACTCGCTGGGTGTAGCCAGCCTCGTACCGGCTACGGCTGGTGCTAATTCACTTGAGAACCAGCTCTTGTTCAAGCCTGGTGTGCTGGAGGCCTTGTCAGGTGCAGCGAGGCTGGCCGCTCCAGGCACGGCTAATGGTGATTCTGCGATGTTTACTTTTACTGCTGGAAAAAATCTCATGCAGGGCCAGGCAAAGAGAAAAGAGAGGAAAGGTAGAAAGAAGGGAGGGAGTGAGAAATCTGGGAACGTACGCAAAGATATCATAGGGAAAAAGAGGGGTAATCCTTTTGGCGCTCCACAAACAGGTAGCGATTTAAATTTTTCTTTTGAGAGAGAGATGGATAGCTATGAACACATGCTGTATGGTGAGATGAGTGTTTCCTCCAAGAGAATTTGTATGGGTAGAGTAGAGACTATGAGGGATGTGGATGGGGTAATCTCACACGTAGCGAAGGAAACAGAGGAGGAGGCTTACACGCAACAGAGGAGGGAGTCGGTTGGAGATGATGGCGCATCGGCGGCCTCCGAGGAGGAGGTCCGCCGGGCCAAATGAAGATCCTAGGATGGAACTGTCGTGGTATGCTCTCCCCCACGGCAGTTCGCGAGCTCTTGGAGCTCCAAGGGCGTACCAAGGCAGATTTGATTTTTTTCTCTAAGTCACACTTGAATAAATGTAAAGCCGACGAGCTGCGTCATTTTTTGTCTTTTGATTCGATGATTGTAGTGGAGAGTGATGGTCGGGCCGGTGGCCTAGTCTTGTTCTATCATAAGATGAATAAAGCTGTTTCAACTATGTGTCGTCTCATTTTATTGATATTCTTTTTATGAATGATGATTCTGTACATTGGCGGTTTACGGGCTTCTATGGTCATCGGTTTGGAGTGAGCGGTATTTATCTTGGGATAATATTCGGAACTTACATAATAAGGGCGATCACCCCTGGGTGGTCTTAGGGGATTTTAATGAAATTTAACTCTCGTCGGAAAAAGAGGGCGGCAATGCGAGACCTAATGCAATGATGAGAGATTTTCGTAATTGTTTAGGAGAGTGCGGTCTCGAGGATATGGGATGTATTGGTGATCCTTTCACTTGGAGGAGAGGCCACACTAAGGAGAGACTTGACCGTGCGGTTTGCAATGTGGAGTGGGCAAATAAATTCCCTCGGGCTGCGATCATTAACGAGGAACATGTTCATTCCGATCATCGACCACTCGTCCTGGATACTGAATATTTTGACCGTAATATTTTTAACCCTCCAAGGGGACGAGTGAAACAATTTGAAGCTCGTTGGCTCAAAGAGGGCAAAGAAGATGGGCATTGGGCCATCTCTCGCTGATCGTACTCGTGTGGTACAGGCGGATTTGCATAACTAGGACCGTGAGACTCTAAGAGGACCGAAAAACAGAATAAAAAAACTCAAAAAAGAGTTGGAAAAGCTGCGTAGGGGACCTATGAATATGGACTCCCAAGCGCGACAAAAGGAGATTCTGGTACTTATTGAAAATTTGTTAGAACAAGAGGAGATTTACTGGATACAGCGTGGTCGTGCAAATTGGCTATTAGACGGGGACCGTAACACCTCTTTTTTCCATAACGCGGCAACAACCAGAAAGAAAAGAAATCAGATTAAAAAGTTGCTTGGGGACAATGGGGTCTGGGTGCAAGATACGGAGTTGAAGGATTACATTAGAGGGTATTTTTCAAACCTATTTACGTCAGAAGTTTCTCAACCAAACCCGGAAGTTCTTTCTATTGTCAAAAGAAAAGTGACATATGAAATGAATAATGCCCTTATGGCTCCATATACAGCAGAGGAGGTCCGGAAAGCCTTATTTGATATTGGCGATTTAAAAGCACCGGGTCCAGATGGTCTGCACGCTATTTTTTATAAGAGATTTTGGTCTATGTTGGGAGAAGACCTGACAGAAGAGGTCCTCCAAGTGGTGAATACATGTTCAATACCGGTAGGTTGGAATGACATTGCAATTGTTATGATCCCATTAACTCTCCGGAAAAGGTTTCTCAATTTGGACCAATCAGTTTATGCAATGTGGTGTATAAGGTTATTTCAAAAATGATTGCTGCGCGATTGAAGATAATTCTTTCAGATATTATCAGCCCGACTCAGAGTGCCTTTGTTCCTGGGAGAATGATCACAAATAACATTTTAGTGGCTTATGAGTGTTTCCACACAATAAGAAAGAAAAGAGCGGGTAAAGAGGGTCTGTGTGCAATCAAACTGGACATGCACAAAGCTTATGACCGAGTGGAATGGACTTTTTTAAAAGAAATTTTATTGAAACTGGGTTTTAAGGAGAATTGGGTGAATTTAATTATGCATTGTGTGTCCTCTGTGGAGTACAGGGTTCGTTTTAATGTCGATGAGACTGATAGTTTCAAACCCACGAGAGGGCTGAGGCAGGGAGACCCTCTCTCTCCCTATTTGTTCTTGTTATGTACGGAGGGTTTGACTGCTCTATTAGCAAATGCGGAGGAGACGGGTAATATTTCCGGCATAAAGGTTAGCAGAGAAGCCCCTTCAGTTTCCAACCTTCTTTTTGCGGATGATTCGTTGATCCTCATGCGTGCTACTACTACGAATGTGGAGGCCTTGAGAGCTGTTCTAGATTCTTATTGTGCCGCCTCGGGGCAAATGGTGAGTGTCGAAAAATCCAGCATATTTTTTAGCCCCAATACAAAAGTGGAAGACAAAGTACAAGTTTGTACTATTTTGAATATTATGACCGATGCACTTACTGACAAATATTTGAGTTTACCTGCCAATGTGGGGATGGACAAAAGTAATTGTTTTCAGTTCCTGATTGATCGTATTATTATGAAAATTAGTGGATGGAAAGAAAAGTTGTTATCTGCTGGAGGAAAGAAAATTTTGCTTAAATCTGTTGTTCAAGCTATCCCAACTTATGCCATGTCCGTCTTTAAAATTCCTAATTTTTTTTGCAAAGGAATCATTGACGCGATGTCGCAATTCTGGTGGGGTGATGAGGACAATCAGAAAATGATGCACTGGATGGCGTGGTGGAAGATGTGTGTTCCAAAAGGCAAAGGAGGAATGGGCTTCCGGGATATACATTGTTTTAATCTGTCATTGTTAGCCAAACAAGCTTGGCGTTTCCTGGATAATCCTGAATCGCTATGTGCTACAATCTTAAGAGCCAAATATTTCCCGGAGGGTGATCTGATGAGCGCAAGTTTAAAAAAAGGGTTCCTCCTTTACTTGGCAAATCATTATGGCGGGAGTAGACTCTCTTAGAAATGGTTATATATGGAGGGTTGGAACTGGACAAAATATTAATATATGGAGAGATGCATGGATCCCGAACTGTGTGAATAGGAGAATTATTACTCCTAGAAGAGGGAATCTCCTGATGAAAGTTTCCGATCTTATTGATTCAATCACGAATTTCTGTGATGGAGATTTGGTGAGACAAACACTATGGCCAATTGATGCTCGAAGAGTCCTGGCGATCCCTCTCCCTATGCATAATATGCCGGATTTTATTGCTTGGAGCTATACTAAAAATGGTCTGTTCACTGTTCGGTCAGCTTATTTGGAGGAATGGAATAAACAACACGGGAGGAAATTGGAATACACAAATGGCATGGGTAGAAGCAAGGTCAATCCTATTTGGGGTAAGATTTGGAAATTAGCGTGTCCGGCGAAGGTAATTTTTTTTTATCTGGCGTACGCTTCATGGGACTCTACCGTGCCGTGTTACGCTGGCCAATAGACACATAAAAACTTCACCCATTTGCCCAGCATGTACGAATGCGCCAGAGGACACTAAACACGTGTTGTTTCTGTGCCAGAAGGCAAAAAAAGTGTGGGAAAATTTGGGGTTGTATAGAGCGGTTAAAAAAGCTTGTGTTGTGGACCGTGCAGGAGAGGCAGTCCTTGAATTGTTACTCCTTATGCCAGATCAAGAAATATCTATATTGGGTTTCCAAAATGCACGGGAGCTGATCGCTATAACCACGTGGTATTTATGGTGGAATAGAAGGAAGCTAGTTCATGAGGGAAAGTATCAAGAGGCGTCCCAAACCTTGATGGGGATTCGTGCTATAACGGCTAATTATGTAAATACCCATTCATCTAAGGCAATCAGGAAGAAGGGAGGATGGAGCAGACCTCCTATGGGGTTTGTTAAATTGAATGTGGATGCTTCTTTTGATCATGATCTGCTAAGGGGCACAGCGGGTGCTGTTATCAGGGATGACAAAGAAAACTTCATTGTAGGTGGAAATTGGAAGATTGAATTTTGTGCGGATGCTCTGACAGCGGAAGCATTAGCTCTTATGTTTGGCTTATTGCTGGCACAAAAGGCAGGCTGCAATCGTCTCATTATCAATTCCAACAATATGGAAATTATTGACACAATGAAAAACGGAGGACATTCTGCAGGAGCGGCAGCTACAATTTTTTAGGATTGTTTTTTATGGCTTGTGATTTTCCTCTTACTAGCTAGTTTTGAATATTGTAATAGAGAAGCGAACAAAGTAGCTCATGCATGAGCTTGCTAGACTAGCAAAAAGTTCCATGACTAAGGATTGGATCGAGGAGCCTATGAAAAATATTATATCTCTTCTTATAGACGATGTAACCATTATTTCTAATTAATAAAGTTCATATTGTTTTCCAAAAAAAACTGTTGAATTGAGACAATTTGTATCGTAAAACCAATATACATAAATTATATGGATTTGAGACTCCGTATTTAAGATGTGTGATGTGCAGCAGCCCGGCCGTCCGGCGCTGACGCGTCCGGACGCGCCGGTGGGCGTATTGGGGCTAATCCCCTATACTGTGACAAGCATCACAACCAAGTAGCATGCAGGAGCTCTCCTCGAAACGACGTCTCTTTACCTGTACAGTCGGAAATTACCGTCACCGTCACCGTGTTATTCACGTTTTCCTTGATATGTAAAATGACATATACAGGACAAAAAACAACTCACGTTTTCCGTGTTATCTCGCCGTCACCGTGTTGAAGGAGACAATGGTCGTCCGCATTGCACTCCGCCGCTCCCGGGAGGACAGCGCCCGGCCGACGGCAAGATCTGTCCCGCGCGACTCCATAGCGTCGGCTCAACGGGCATTCTGATCCTCTAGGGCTGGATCATCGCAGGACCGGTGTGCCCGCCGTGGGAAGGAGAGGATAAGGCCCGTAGAGGAGGAAGCCGTCCGCGCCCGCATTGTGAAGAAGCGGCAACGGAGGAACACGCACGCCCTCGCCCGAGAGCAGAATCGGGCGGTCCGTGCCATGGCCGGACTGCCACCAAAGGAGGAGAAGGAGGATAGCGATGGTGAGGACAGCTCCGGCGACGAGCAGATCCGGCTCGATCCCTACTGCTACTTCGACCGGCACTTCCGCGAGAAGGACGGCAATGGCGCCGGGAAGGGCAAGGGCAGCCGGGGATGATCTTCTCCACCATAGCCAAACATTTCAAATTTTGGTAGTCCGATGGCATGTTGTATGTAGTAGCCGGACGATGTGTTGCATCGTTTTACGTAGTTGCATGAGTTTGTATGGATTTGAGGTATACTAATTGAGGTGCCGGTTGTGAGAAGGGAAATTTGAGACTTGACCGGTCAGTGTGCGCGTCTGCGGGTGTTTAAGGGGTTGCCAAGTCAAACATCGTGTGGTTTGTCAAACAGACATGCGAGAGCACGTCTCCTGTGGTGCCGCTGCAAGAGACGTACTCCCCGATCGTCTGCTGTCTTGTAGTACAACATGCCTGGCTGGCGCGATTCAAACTTGACCACTTTAGATATGCATGCAGTCGTGGAATTACGCGTTCACTTCGTCCTGCAAAATTATGCAGACCTGTACGTATAATACATTCGGCAGATAATCCGCCCATGGAGTTCGGCCAGTTTTTCTGCGATTCCCTTTCCCATGTGACTCAGAAATACATCAGCGCATGTTACTTGGATCGGTTAGACGTAC
Organism: Elymus sibiricus; assembly: GCA_039707655.1. Taxonomy (NCBI): domain Eukaryota; kingdom Viridiplantae; phylum Streptophyta; class Magnoliopsida; order Poales; family Poaceae; genus Elymus; species Elymus sibiricus. The sequence goes on along the minus strand of CM077668.1, from coordinate 321,748,826 downwards.
GGGGTCTGATAGATTCCACTAGCTCGACGAATTATCTTAATATACAAGTATTAATCAGTAAATCACCAGATTGAGAACATAGTACTACCCGCAAAAAAAAAGGGAACATACTACTAGAGTAGAACACCAAAATGAATTCTTCTTGTTGCCCCCATTTGACTTCGAGGCTCTGACAAGTGACAACTAACATGCAAGTACCTGTAGGCCCGTAGCTCATGCGAAAACAGAATCCGGTTTAAATCTCCTGGCTTGACACAAAGAGCATATCGCACTAGCCGCACACTGCTATTCCCAGCATGATGACAACGCATAGCTAGTGCGGCGTCGTCACCAGTTTCCGTTAACAAGTCCCACTGGCGGCGTGCAGCCGTACATAGTGCGCCGCGCACACACACAACGCATCGATCGCGCGTACTCATAGTACTCATGCTGCTACCTTTCCGGTTTCTCTCCTCAACGATCGAACCTGCTTTTCCATGATCCAAAACCATGTCCGAAACCATCGACTTGACCCACCAAGAGTTCCGACGTCCAATCTGCGTCAACCCGCGACGAGAGCCACTTGAAGGCACCACACCCTGCCCAGGCGCGCCGCCTGCCACCACCCTATATATACACAGGAGCGTCCCGGCCAAAAACCCAAACCCTCACACCAAAACACCACTACTACTGCAATAATGCTAAACATACAAATGTTTACATGCTCTTACACGCTGACTAGGATGATTTCAACCTAACTAACCTCTCCCCCCTGATTTTCATGGGGGTGGGCCCCTCCTCCTCTTCCTTAATCTCCAATCAAAACCCACCTTCCTGTAAAAGCATGTATTGTTTTTGTATGTGTAGCATTACTCCTACTACTGCTACCGGCAGGCGTCACGAGAGCAAGCTGTACTACGAAATCGATCCCTCGCCGTTGATCTAGAGAGGTGTGGTCGTTCCTGATCGGTCGAAAGTTGGATCGTGGCGTGTGCTTTCTTGGAGGGCGCCATGATCACGGGATTGGCCGTGTACCATGTCGTGGAGGCGATGGCGCCGCTGTACACGGCGGCGGTGCTCGGGTACGCGTCCGTGCGCTGGCTCAAGGCCTTCTCCGAGGAGCAGTGCGCGGGGATCAACCACTTCGTCGCCATCTACGCCGTGCCCGTGCTCATCTTCAACATGGTCTCCACCAACAACCCCTACGCCATGAACGGCCGCCTCGTCGCCGCCGACACGCTGCAGAAGGCGGTCATGCTGCTCGGCCTCGTCGCCTGGGCCACCTGGGAGACCCGCTCGCGCAGCCGCCGCCGCCGATCAGACGGAGGCGGTAAGGCTGCTTCGGCTACCGCTACTGCGGCGGCCTCTCCGCTGCAGTGGGTGGTGACCGCCTTCTCCGTGGCGTCGCTGCCCAACACCATCATCATGGGCGTGCCGCTCCTCGGCGGCATGTACGGGGCCATGTCCAAGGACCTCATGAAGCAGATCGTCGTCATGCAGTTCTGCGTCTGGTACAACGTCGTCATCTTCATCTACGAGTACATGGCGGCCCGGCGCGCCGCGACGGCCGTGGATGGCGGCGCCAAGATCAGCCCTGGGTCGCCTGGGGCGGCGCCGCCCGCTGAGAAAATCGCCCCCATGGACGAGGCCATCGTTGCGGCTAAGCGGGCCCACGAAGTAACCGTAAACATTGAGATCACAGAGGTTGCCGCGGCGTCTACGGCACAAAAAGACCTGGCAGACAACACAACAACGACGGTGGCCAAGGAGACGAGTGCCGATGCGGAGGCAGAGCAAGCGTCGCCGCCGCCGGCGCCGTCGGTGAGGCACATCGCGTTGATGGCAGGGAAGAAGGTTCTCAAGATTCCGAATACCTATGCCAGCTTCCTGGGCCTCATCTGGGCCCTGATCGCATTCAAGTACGTCCCTTTCATTCACAGTTCATACCTCGTACATTCTTCTCAAAAAAAAAAAAAGAAGAAGCTCATACCTCGTACATATTCCTGTGCCTATTTTTATATTTTTCCTAATGCATACACGTCTATTTCTGCAGGTGTGGAATCAAGATGCCAAAAATAATCGACGACTCGCTGTTCACCATCCAGACGACGGCGGTTGGGCTCAGCATGTTCGCGTCGGGGACGTTCATAGCGCGGCAGCCACGGTTCGTCCCGTGCGGTTACGCGGTGGCGTCGGTGTCGATGGTGCTCAAGTTCTTGATCGGCCCGGTGGTGATGCTTCTCGCGTCGCTCGCCATCGGCATGCACGGCACCTTGCTGCGCATTGCTGTTGTACAGGTAAACTGCACGCGCACGCTGATTAATTCTTTCATTTGTTTCTTGAGATGTGCGACGGCATTTGTTGCTACGTTTCTTGAGAGGCTGCCCTACAGCCTAGCTGCCATGCATACGGTTGCATGCTCCAGTAGTAACGGAAAGTGTGTGGTGATTGATGACCGCACACGTTTGTGTCCAGTAGTAGTAGAAGTCAAAAAATGAGGAGGTCAGCTCCGAGGTGCCAGTAACAGTACAACAAATGCGGACCCAGAAGTTGAACGAAGCCCACAATTGTAAAAACTTTTTACCACTAGCTGGAAGTACTATGGTAGGAGGGGTTGTACAGCTTGTATCAAATCAAGAACAAACTAAAGGAAGTTGTTTAAGCTAGACGAGATTTGCTTCTTTTTTTTGTTTGGGGGGGGGGGGGGGGGGGGGGGGGGGGGGGGAGGCTAAAAAATTTCTAATCAAACCTTCCAAATTTTTTTCCCTTCACCAAAGAAGGCGGGCACGCCCCCCTGAGTAACACATAGCTCCGCCCCTGAAGCTGTATAGTTATATGTTGTTCATTATACAAATTTCACCGTTAGGATTTGGAACCTTATCAAATATTGGCTCGGTCTTCATGTGATTGACACGGCAACTTGGGCGACCTTACACTCACTCTCGCATTGGTGGAGAAACATGTCCGGAAGCAACATCCCCAATACGAAGGCCATGTCATCTCTCACCATGCTAGTTGGTTGGACCATTTGGAATGAGAGAAATGCTCGTGTATTCCGACACAAATCAACTTCGGCACCGGTCATCTTCGGTATCATCAAAAGGGATGCTAGACTTTGGGTTATCGCGGGTGCGAAAAAATTGGGAAACATAATGCCGGGAGAGTAATGACCATTTTGTATGTGGGGTGGTGTGTAACAAACTCTATTCTCCTTCTTAATTAATAGATGAGGCAAAACTTATGCCTCCGTTTCGGAAAAAAAAATATACAAATTTTGAAATATATTTCTCTAACCACAATTTTTGACATGCATTTTCATACAGGCGGCACTCCCCCTAGCTGTTACTTCATTTGTGTACGCTGAAGAATACAAGGTCCATGCAGACATCATGAGCACAGGGTGCGTTTCTTTACCAGGTTTTGCTACAGATATTGTTGCCTTGTTTATGTGAATAACCATCTGATCAAGTGTATCTATCTGCCTTTTGTTCTTTTCAGGGTAATTCTTGGGATATTTATCTTGCTCCCTGTCACCATTGTATACTACATTCTATTAGGGCTATGATCGAGCTATGAATATCGATGTCCAAGGCCTGAAAGTGCATGTCAGACGCAGAAGACGTGCTGCACAACAGCTCAAGAGGGCAGCTCAATTGCAGCTTGAAGAATCCAACTCGACTGCAGCATGATAATCCAAATTAAAGAATCAAGAGAATCATGACCATGTTGTTTCAATGTGGTTAATCAATAGAAAGTTCACCTTTCCACTGAAATACAATTGTAATGTTAGTCGAAACTTCACATTGGACAAAAAGTACTGCCTCCTTTCAGGTTTATTAGTCCTCCACGTATCTATAGATTGACAATGTGATCAACATAATACAAATTATATATCACAAAAGATATATCATTAAAAATTTGAAATTGTACATTTTCTAATGGTATGAATTATGGGATATACAACTCGTATTAAGCTGGTTAAATTATCAATCTAGGAAGATACACGCATGCCTAATACTCCCTCTGTTTTTTTATATAAGGCTGGTCATAGTGGTGAGTAACTTAAACTAGTAGCATGCATACGTTACTATCTTAGTCTTACGCCGAAACGACTCCTTCGCGATCGGCTGCTGCAGCGAGCGATCCAATCCAGCGAAGTAATCAGCCGACCAAACTTTCCGTCAGGCCCACCACGTGAGACTTCAAGCGCATACACATGCAAAGGCTGGGTAAGGTAGCAGGGAGGCGGCCCCACCCAAATCAACACTAATCGCCCCCCCTGATTTTCAAGGGGGTGCCGCCTCTAATTAATTCATCCCTAATTAATCCATGTAGTTAAGTCACTTTTCAAATTGGGGCCTGTCGGAAAACGAGCGTTGCAACGCTCGCGCGCCAGATAGCCACGCTCGTCTTACGCAACACTTTATTTATTAGGTTGTAGACTCATTTTGGATAGTGACAAGTAAATCAATTTGTCAGTTTGTCCAGGAAAGAAAGAGATACATGCTATCAAGAGAGAGAGAGAGATACTTTACTTCTTCTGCTACAAGGAGAGATACAGTCAATCAGGAGAGAGATACAGTCCTTTTTTTCTGAAGGGCTAAATACGAAATTACGAGGAATTAGAAGAAATGCACCTTACATTATGGAATTTTATCAAAAAAATAAATACACCTTATATAAAGAAACGGGGGGAGTAAACCATAAAAGATAGAGTATTATGCAAAATCTGGTACAACCACCTTAACTAATTTACAACTTTAATGCATATCAATGGCTGAGATTACAATTTACATCTTCTGATAAAGGGATAGTGTGATTTTCTTATATGGTGGATTTGTTTTTTCAAGAAAATCACGTATGTTTGATTGGTACATTGTTTATCCCGATGGTGCCCATGTATCTTCCCAAAATCAGGCAATACCACTGCATCGGAAAAAATGGCTACGGCCGGCCTTTGCCTTCACAAGAGCATTTTTGTTTCTCATCTCGTGTTAATTGGGAGTTCCAGCAACAGACATTTGTCATAACTTCTACTATAGGCCTAGTTTGATAGCACATCTTTTTTCAAATCATAGTAATCCAAAATTTCAATGCTCTAATATGTGGACAGTGAATACTCCAGTTTTTCACAAAAGATGTTGATGACTCTTTTCAAATACTTCCCCAAAAAATATGTATTTGGGATGTTTCCTCCATTTCATAATGTAGTACATATATATTTTTTTCAAAAGTCAAATTTACGAACTTTGATCAAGTCTGTAAGAAAAAAATGAATTATATTGAGATACCAAATACATATCATGTGATACATCATGAGACATATTTTCATATTGTATATATATTTGGTATTGTAGATATAAATAATTTTCTATGAGGAAATACCATGGTTTATGAAATTGCGGTATTGGTTGATGCTGAACACATTAAATTAGTTAACCGTGCTTTCTGAATAAAACATATTACTTTCCTAAAAAAAACTAGGCTACTGAACATAGCCTAATTTTCGAAAGTAGTACATAATATTAAAAATGTACATTGTATTATAAAGTGTGGGTAAGAGAGAGAACGCGTGGAGCATTCGAAAAATAGCATACTGACTATGATGGTAATCTAGGTAAACAAAGATGCATACATTTCGCTGACAATAAAGAGGACTCCTCAGAACTGTTGCACACTCCACTCTCTGAACAAGCATATAGACAATTCATTGAACTCCAAAGTTTAGTTCTAACACACTGGTCACTGGTCAGCATAGAGAAAGGACACTTGGAAAGGAATTGTACAAACTCAAAATTACTCATCCTTCAGGATGTACCAGTCCTTCTGTTCCATGCCTGAGGATAATCAGTTGTTCAAATGGATATGGAAGAATGCCAATAGACTAAGACAGAAAATCTTTTTTTGGCTTATGCTTCATGACATAGTCAACACTAGAAATCTGCTCAAATGAAAAAAACATGCACCTGGATTGCTATGACTGTGTCTTTTGCAATGAACATGCTGAAGCAACCTCAAGGCACCTCTTTTGGGACAGTGGCTTTGCGCAAGATTGCTGGAACAGCATTGTTCCTTCCAGGAATCCAGGCATTTCATGTTTTGATGATATCATGCTCCTCCATTCCTCATTACTAGCCACAATTGCAATGGAAATTATCATCCAAGGTTGCTGGAGAATTTGGAAAATGGCAAAATCTTCAGACAAGAAATGCCAAGGGTTAGCTGTTGGAAATTCAGGCTTAAGGAAGACCTTACCCTATTACAGCACAAAATTAAGGCAAAGCATTTGATGAGGCTCAAGCAGTGGATCATGAGCAGTGCTAGGCAGACGACTGAATTCAGCGCACGACGATGAATCCCAGCCAGGGAATCTCGTCCACAGCCCACACTCTGTCCGCTAGATTTTTTGTCGTGTATAGATCGGCCACACGCTGTCGTGTGTCGAGCAATTTCGGTGGACCATTGCTCATCTTTGATGATGGCAGTCCAAAGCAAAACCCTGTATTAATTACCTCCATGTTTCCCAAAACAGGCATTGGTTGAACTTAGATTAGCACCTTTATTTTGTTGTATGTATATATATGTAAATTTTATAATTAAATGAAAATTACCAATTGTTCTACGGTTTGCGATTAAAAAAAACCAATAAAGAGGACCACTGGAGGCTGGAGCGAAGCTAGTACTACTTGGAGTCAAAACACATCGGCCTGAAAGGAAACAGAGGAGACTAAAACAAAGCCGGTAAAGCAGCAACAGAATACAGTATTTAGGAACTAAAAATGAGATCAGAGCACGCAAAAACGGTACTCTCTGGAAAGTAACTACTCCTCTGATCAGCAGCCTCTGATTTTCAGTTTTGTCATGTCGTTTTTTACGTGACTTGTACTTTGATCTTTATGATATGAACGAGACACGTATTACCATGAAAAAAAAATCAGCAGCCTCTGATCTACATCGAGTAATCTAAGCTAGCTACGCGCCTTAGTGCTGATGGTACAGCCACATCACAACCCTCTGCTGACAATCCATGGAAAACTGAACACACGGTAGTGAACAAACCACGCTCACTGCGCGACATCGCCGTCCTCGCCGCTGCTACCACCCGACGCCTCGTCGGAGTCGTCGTGCTCGCCGTCACTTGAGGTGAGATGCGCGAGCCAGCAGTTGCCGTGGACGTGCCCGCTGACGCAGACGTAGTACTCGAGCCGGCCCTCGTCCGATCCCATCCGGCGCGACGCGCCGCGCGGCACGAGGTTCGCGGCGACCATGTTCCAGACGCGCGCGCCGCAGTAGGGGCAGCGCACGCGCGGGTCCAGCTCGGCCTGGCGGCCCAGCAGGCAGGCCCGCGTCCGCGACCGCATGAACCACCGGAACACCCCGCGGTAGGCGCCGAGGTCGTCGTCCGCGCCGGGCACCGCGTGCTCGCACGGGTCGGACACGTACAGCATGTCGCTCCTGCAGCGCCGCGACAGGAAGCTCCGCCCGGAGGTCTTGGAGAAGCGCGACACCCGCGTGAGGTGCCCCGGCACCGGCACGGCCGTCCCCGCGGCGCCGCAGCAGAAGGAGAGCAGCTTCGCCAGCGCCGGCCAGCCGCCGCCAATGCGCCCCGGAGGCGGCGGGGCCGCTCCGGCTCCGGCCCCTACCCCCGCGGCCGCCGTGAGCGACGCCACCATCCGCGGCGCGCGCGAGATGCAGAGCTCCCGCCAGAGCACGCGCTCCGCGACGGCGCGGAGCCGCCGGCTGACGCTTGCGGCCGTGCACAGCGCCTGCGGGTCCCAGTTGATGGAGCGGAACACCAGCGACAGCACCTGCTCGTCCAGGATCCCCGTGTTGACGCCGCTGTAGCGCGGGGACCCAATGCCGCCGTCGCCATCCCGGTAGCTCGCGCTGCCAATGCCACCCGTCCCGCCGCCGCCGCTCCACGCGCCGCGGAACTGCCGCGTGTTCCGCGCGCCCTCACTCATCGATCGCACGCGGCGCTCCGCTCGTGGGCGTAACTTGGAACAGGCACGTAGCCAGTCCCAAACGAAACGGTAGTAGTACTACTGGTGAGTGATGAGTAGCCAATGTGCATATGCGAGGACGGAGATGACAGACAGCGGCGGGCTCCCTCTATATAGACGCGCGGCCGGCGCTTTCGTGCGTGCTCCCCGGAAGGGGTGGTGTCGGGGCAGGATCGGACCGGCCGCGCTGTGTCGGCGTGTCACGGCTGCCCGTTGGACAATTGGACCACTGACGCTTCGAGACCGAGTAATCTGTTGCTGGCCTCGCTAGCTGCATTGCAAAAGTCATCTTGCCAAGCAACTTTCACCTCCTCCAAAAGATACGCCACAGTAAAATAAGCACGCCTACTTCACGGAGTACTGAGGATCAAGGCGTCCTCGTGCATTAGAGTAATCCTGTGTATCGATCAGGACCACCGACCCCCTGCCCAAACTCGGGTACTGTTCGGCACTACCTGACAATCATCTGGCCCTGACGACCAGCCCGTTGCCATTTCCATACGTGTCCGTCAATATTTTATGGCCTGTCCGTATCAAAAGCCCGGAACGTTCACGCACGCTGCCGCGGGACAAGCGAGCGCACTACTTAATCCGTCGCCGCATTTCCTAATCCACCTACGCCGGCTCTCCGGGAGCGCCAGGAGGTGCACACGTGTTGCCCTGCAGCGCATCCATCACCGAAGAGGCGTCTCGCCGGCCGGCGCGTGGCCGTGGCCGGGGACGCGCGTCGGGCGTCCAGGCGCAGCCGATCTCTCTTTCGAGCGCCTCGTGCGCGGCTGCCATTTTTATCGTTCTTTTTCGGCGGTGACCGCGGGCGCTTTTCCGGCGAGTCAGTCGTCAGGTGCCCTGCGCCGGGATCGACACGTCGGCATCCGCTGCAGCGCCAGGTGCGCCGGGAAAAGTTCACCCGGCGCGTGGGGCGGGATATTTCTGACTGGGTACGTGTCGCCGCGCTGTTGGGTGGAGCACACGTGTCGGGGCCCGAGGGGATTCCTGTACGGGAATCACGTACGTGGCTACCTCGTGGAGGGACGCTTGGTCCTTGACCGGCGCTAGAAAAGTGCTCTATGCTTGGGCAGTCTCCTACGTGGTCAGTTCCTCTGCACTTTAAGCGCGCACGTTGTGCGGAGCGCCGTAAACTAATCGTTTGTTGTTGACAGTCTACCTGAAAAGGCCAGTCATGCAGTGACGCATTGCCAAGTCCTAGGGGAGAAATGTCTAGTGGCTACATCTCACATCGAAACAGTACGAGTGTTTCTATTTTAAAAAATATATATATTTGCGAACCAATTTGTGGTTGGATGGTTAGAAGAACAGTGGTATCACCAGCCCATCAGTATTCAAGTCCTGGTGCTTGCATTTTCCTGAATTTATTTTAGGATTTCTGGCGATGCACCTTCAGTAGGAGGAGAAGTTTCCTTCGACTACGAGGCGTCTGTGATGACTTCGTCAATCTCAAGATGATATGCCGGCTCAGTCTTTTGGAGGTACTCATAGGGGTAGGGTGTGCGCGTGTCTGTTCATAGAGGTGAGTGTACACGCGTATATATGAGCGTATGCGTCAGTACCGTGTTCTAAAAAAAAAAATTGCCACGAACATAATATATATTGCAAAATATATAAAATTTGCCTTGTGAATGAGGATAAGAATTGCAATGCTAAATAGAGAAAAATTGCGAAGTTAAAATGTAACAAATTGCCATGCACATGTGACTAAAATTGCCATGGGTTCGTGAGTAAAAAAACGAGTATTTTGCCTTTGATGAGTTATGTGATTTTCATGTAGGATTATTCTTGTTTTTGTGAAAATTAAATGGATCCCGAGGTAGCACCCAACCATGGACGAATGGCTCATCGACGATGCCACGTGGAATGCGACAAAATTGGGCAAATTGAATTTAACTTGCCACTTGCTACCCTACTGCAACAACATGTGAACGAAGTTATGAACCATGTGTATAACACTATTTTGTAGGTGGTTAAAAAACCTGCATAAATTGTCATGTTGATTATATTGTTTTTCAATTCAATCAAAGAAAAAGAAGATGAAATCAACAAACATGCAGCCACCTTGAGTACTGACCACAAAAAATACTAACGTTGTGGCCTCGTTCGGCACTAGCGTTTTCCCATGTTTCAAAGAGTATTTTACTGACCGGTACAGAAATCCCCGAAATTCCCCACAAGCTCATTCGGTAGCCTGGTATTGGACCGGCCCATCCCCAAAATTACACGCTGAAACCCTCCGGTATGCGTGTGAGAGGAGACGCGAGCTTCCCCGTGTGAAATTTCTCCTCCGATCATGAAACCCTCGCGCCGCCTTCTCCGCCCTCCGTCCAGAAGTTCACCGCCAGCTCGCCTTCTTCGTTGACTCTGTCCAAGCTGAACCAGACCATCCGCCGGTCCTGCCTCGGATCCCGAGGCTTCTTGGCTCTTGCCGCCGTCGCCATCCACACCATCGCCGCCGCCGTACACGCCGCCTCAGCCCATGCTGCCTCCGACGTCCAGATCCTTCCGACAACCTGGAATTTTCGCCGGTAAGGACTGGTTCCACCTCATCCCTCCCCTCCTCTCCCCTTTGTCTAGGGTTTCATTCGTTGGTCTAACCATTGGTGTGCTTGCTTGGACGGAGTTCTTGCTAATATGCTTTCTTTGGGCTATAAAGATGTGAGTTGTTTACTTGACACCTTACAAGATTACAAGATTTGGCCTGCAGCTTGTAGTCTGAGATGATTATGCACTGGATGTGAAATTTTAGGTTGTAAGGTGTGCACTGGATGAAGAACATGATTCTTTGATGGCCTTGTATAATATGTTTACTAATTGTTCTTGCTAATATGCTTGCTTGGGGCTAGCTTTTGATCTGCAGCTTCTATTCTAAGATGCATTTACAGCTTTGATTAGAGAGGTGATGCCTTCCTTTGTTGAATTTAGAGAAAAATGCGAATATGTCATCTGGGTTGAGAGATGGTATCTGCTATGCAAAGTACTTGACCATAATCATCTCATGTGACAGAGAGATTATTCCGCTTGCTTTGAACTGAAACATGTCCACTGATCATGGCTGTGCAGATCATATATACCATTGTTGGGTGAAAACACACATTTGATAGCTGTGTCATAACCTACTTTTAGCCTTGTAGGAAGATACTTGGATTATCAATTTGATATGTTTTATACCATCTTTATGTTCATGTTGTATATTTCTTCTTATACGATGGTCTGTATGCTTATGGGTCTTTCCAATTTGTAGCCACCTTGGATATTATCTAATCTTTAGACCAAGCGATTTGTTTTTATAGGTACCTGAGCCTTGGTTTATAGTGGGAGTGGACGAGCAACCGCCTTCGTGTGATCCCATTAAGACGCCAAAGTTTGGTATGCCTTGTATTTACTACGACTTGTTAGCTCTCTAATTCTTGTCATTGTTCTTTGATTGCTTCGGTATTAGTTTTGAAATGAAGTCACGGGGTATTAGCTTCTAGAGATAAATTAGGGTTTTTTCGCAAAAAAAAGATAAATTAGAGGCAGTGCACCCATGTTTTTTTAGAGTCAAGGAACATGCCGATGCAACCATCATTTTATTAGGATGGCACACAGAAAGTTTGTTGTTCCTGCTGCTATTGAGTATTGAGACACATGAGTTTTTTCTCTGTATATGTTTATACATGTTTAGGAATTTCATCAATACCAACTTGCGTCGAGAAAATGATGGCTTAAACGACTATCAGTAAAACCTCATATACTATTTTTTTTTGTGTGGAGAAGTAAAGCCTCATACTATGATCATTAAAAAGGAAATGTATTTACATATTCAGAGACCCAAGACATAATTAATTACAACAGAGATCCATGAGTACAAATATTTCTAACAATACTAAGTCGTAACAGACAAAGGTTGCTGACATGGGAAAAAATGGGTCTATCAGGGTCTTGGGAAGTTTTCCAAATTGATCTGCAAGTCAATATTTTGCTTTGAATTACCTCATGTCTGTTAGTTGTTAGTATTATCTGTAAGTCAATGTTTTTTCCTCAAGTCAAATATTTCTACGTGCAACTGAACAATTAGATGTAGATGTATATTAGGCACACACAGGTCAAACACAGTAGATAGTTGGTATTACTCTACCACAGGTCAAACATCAATTTTTTCGAAGTGAGTTTCAGGGCGCAGACGTGTATTAGGCACAGACGGACATGGGAAGATAAACGCATTAGCAACTACTTGCACTTGCATGTTTAAAAAAATATATTCATCACTGTGTGTCATATTAGCATATGAGCACGGCAAAAATTGCATGATTTTTATTTGCAAGAAATAGACAAAAATTGGCATAGTAACAATGTGTTCAGAAATTTGTCGCTCTTGTACAGTTCACGAACAATTATTTTGTGACATATTTTCTTACTAAGCATAGCCTCATAAATTGCATGATGTATTGTGTATTCTGCTGGTCAGAGTTCTAGCTATTTAAACCGATGGCTGTTGTAGATATTATTTTAGTATTGAAAGCAAATCTGTAGATAGTATCTAGTTCTAGCTATTTAAACCAAAATTGTATTTTGTATTCTGATGGTCCCGGTTTTATACCCCGCACACACACACACACACAAGGTCATTCTCTTCCGTTATTTGTCGAGACGTACTTAGTATCTATCAAATTATAGTATATAGTATCAACTTAGTATTTAAACCAAATCTCTATTATGTATTCAGAGTCACATCTTCTGTTTTGGACTTGACTGGTAACTCTTCACATACTCAGCTATTTGGTGACCTAAAGAAAATTCTGATCACAAAATTCTTTTAATTTCATTTTCATTAGGTCAAGTTTAATACTTAACCTGACATTATTTTCCCAGTATTACCAAATCTGAAACTCCTAGGAAATGATTTGCATATTGTCATGCTATTATTTGGTAGTTGGTAGATTGCATGCACATGCTTTCCTGATCGTTGTTTCAAGTATAAACAAGCATGTTCAACTCTATTTTGTTTTATCAGGTTCTCAGGCACCCGAGGAAGCAAGACTAAACAAAGTGGATACTTTTGGCCACTCAAACTGGATGATCATGACATCGAAAGAACAATTCATCTCCATTACAACATCATGCTCATCCTTTCTTGGTCTGTAATACAGCCTTGCTTGGTCTTCAAAAACATAACTATTCCTGAGCTATTGCACAAGTAGTCAAGTACTCTGTTGCATTATCATTTTTGCAAAATTATGTCATGGTTGTGATGAACTGTTGTTGCTATGATGAGATATTGATTCCAAGTCATGCAAAAAAATTAAGTTGTTGTTGTGATGATCCGCAGAGATCACATTTTTATTTTGATTATCCAATTATCTTTGTGGCAAATTTATGTCGTGGTTGTGATGAACCGTTGTTGCTATGATGAGATATTGAAGTCACGCAAAATTATGTTGTCGCTGTGATGAGCTGGAAAGATCATATTCTCATTTTGATTATCCAATAGTACAAAGGCAGTCCCCACCTGCCAAACAATATTTTTATGTGCAAAGGAATGTGGGGATTGGGATGGGAGGGAACGTGGGGGATTTGAGGGGATTGGGATTGGAGGGAATGTGGGGGATTTGAGGGGCTTGGGTGAAGGGAAGGGGATCACCAAATCCCCTACAATCCCCAACCTCTTGGGGGCTGGAAAAACCCTTGTGCCAAACAAGGCCTGTATGTGATGTGTGTGTGTGTGTGTGGGGGGGGGCATTATTCCACAACTTTCACTGGTAAGATATTGAACTTTGGAGGAAAAGCTGCATTAGAAAAATTGTTGCCATAACAAAATGTTACAGCTGCCGTAAGAAGTGCAAAAATAAGATAAGTTAAAAAAAAGTAGGCAATTGGACCAGAGATTAGAGATGTTAGGTTTACTGAGTTGAAAATGCACCATTGAGCCATCATGCAGAACTAAGCTTGTTCAGATTTAGTAGCAATCAGCTCTTCTCCTTCCACCTGGTACAGCTTTCCTCCTCCCCTCTTGATTCCTTCCAGCACTGTCCTTAGTAAACTTCATAGTAGTTTAGTTTCTACCGTTGTTCATGGGCCTACTACTTTTTCATCCAGTCTATCGTCCTCCATGTCAAGAAAAGTGATTTGTCATTCTGTGATGTTTCAATTTGCAATTAGCATGTTATTCTAGTTACCACGGGAAAAAATTGAGCTATAGGAATGGTTTGATGTACAAACTTTTGAGAAATAGTTGTCATGCAAAATGTAAAAATGATTGCCATGTACATATGGTCTATTTTGCCAACTAGAAGAGTGTAATAGTTACCACATATACTACAAGTATAATTTGCAATTAACATGTTATGTTAGTTGCCAAAAGGGAGAGAGTAAGTTGCATGAATGAGTTTGGTCAACATTGCGAATCAATGATTGTAATATTTGTTGGAAATATGCCCTAGAGGCAATAATAAATTAGTTATTATCATATTTCCCCGTTCATGATAATAGTTTATTATTCATGCTAGAATTGTATTGACCGGAAACTAAATACATGTGTGGATAATAGACAAATACTATGTCCCTAGTATGCCTCTACTAGACTAGCTCGTTGATCAAAAGATGGTCAAGGTTTCCTGACCATGGACATGAGTTGTCATTTGATAACGGGATCACATCATTAGGAGAATGATGTGATGGACATGACCCAACCGTTAGCATAGCAAATGATCGTTCAGTTTATTGCTATTGCTTTCACTATGTCAAATACACGTTCCTCTGACCATGAGATCATGCAACTCCCGGATACCGTAGGAATACTTTGGGTGTATCAAACGTCACAACGTTACTGGGTGATTATAAAGGTGCACTATAGGTATCTCCAAAAGTGTTTGTTGAGTTGGCATGGATCGAGATTGGGATTTGTCACTTCGACTATCGGAGAGGTATCTCTGGGCCCTCTCGGTAATACAGCATCACAGAAGCCTTGCAAGCACCGTGACTAAAGAGTTAGTTGCAAGATGATGTATTACGGAACGAGTAAAGAGACTTGCCGGTAACGATATTGAACTAGGTATTGGATACCGACGATCGAATCTCGGGAAAGTAACATACCGCTAGACAAAGGGAACAACGTATGTTGACATATGAGGTTCACCGATAAAGATCTTCTTGGAATATGTAGGAACCAATATGAGCATCCAGGTTCCGCTGTTGGTTATTGATCGGAGAGTCGTCTCGATCATGTCTACATCATTCCCGAACCCGTAGGGTCCGCACACTTAAGGTTCGATGACGATTTAGTATTATATGAGTTATGTGATTGGTGGCCGAAGTTTGTTCGGAGTCCCGGATGAGATCACGGACATGACGAGGAGTCTTGAAATGGTCTAGAGGTAAAGATTCATATATTAGAAGGCTATATTCGGACGTCGGAAAGGTTCCGAGTGATTCGGGTATTTTTCGGAGTACCGGGGAGCTACGGGAATTCACCGGGAGAAGTAATGGGCCTTATTGGGCCATACGGGAAAAGGAGAGGCATGCCACGTGAGGAGGCGCGCGCCCCCCCTTGCCCAAACCGAATTGGACTAGGGGAGGGGGCGCAACCCCCTCTTTCCTTTCCCTCTCCCTTCCCCCTTTCCTACTCCGTATGGGAGGTGGAATCCTACTAGGACTAAGGAGTCCTAGTAGGACTCCCCACACTTGGCGCACCCCTAGGGGGCCGGCCTCCTCCCTCTCATCCTTTATATACGGGGGCAAGGGGGCACCCCAAAGTACACAATTGTCCCATAGCCGTGTGCAGTGCCCCGATCTCCGTTTTCCACCTCGGTCATATTTTCGGAGAGCTTAGGCGAAGCCCTGCCGGAATCACTTCACCGTCACCGTCGCCACGCCGTCGTGCTGACGGAACTCATCTACTACCTCGACGTCTTGCTGGATCAAGAAGGCGAGGAACGTCACCGAGCTGCACGTGTGTAGAACTCGGAGGTGCCGTACGTTCGGTACTCGATCGGTGGAGCTCGAAGGATTGTTCGACTACATCAACCGCGTTGTGAGACGCTTCCGCTAACGGTCTACGAGGGTACGTAGACACACTCTCCCCTCTCATAGCGATGCATCTTCAAGGATAGATCTTGCGTGTGTTGGGGAACGTTGCATGGGAAACAAAAATTTTCCTACGCACACACAAGATCTATCCATGGTGATGAGCATCTACGGGAGGGAGAGTGAATCTACATACCCTTGTAGATCGCTAAGCGGAAGCGTTAAGAAACGCGGTTGATGTAGTCGAACGTCTCCGCGATCCAAATTGCAAGTCGTCCCTCGAACCGATCACGAACTAGTGCCGAACGGACGGCACCTCCGCGTTCAACACACGTACAGCTTGATGACGCCTTCACCTCCTCGATCCAGCGAGCGATGGTGAAGTAGTAGATGAGTTCCGGCAGCATGACGGCGTGGTGATGGTGGTGAGGAACAATCTCTGCAGGGCTTCTCCAAGCGCTACGGAGATTATGACGGAGGAACTAGAGGGTTAGGGTTGCCGGCACACGGCTTGGGGAATTCTTGATGTGTTCCGGGTGCTAGCCCTGCCCCTCTATTTATATGTTGAGCCCTGGGGTCGAAACTTGGAGAAAGAGCCTCCTCAAAGTCGGTTTGGCCCGCAAGGCAAGAGTCCTGCTCGGACTCCAGGACCAGACGCCAGGGTCCTCGGCGTCTGGCCCCAGACGCCAGGGTCCCTGGCGTCTGGCCCCTGGCCTCCGCAAAACTTCCTTTTGCACCTTCCTAAAGCCTCGTGGGCTTTACCCCTTGGCCCAAATAAAGTGTTCTCGTACCCGAACATTTCGGGAAACATCCGAAACTCCTTCCGGTGAATTCCGGAACCCTTCCGGAGACCAAACACTATTATCCCATATATCAATTTTTACCTCCGGACTATTCCAGAGCTCCTCGTCATGTCCGGGATCTCATCCGGGACTCCGAACAACTTTCGGTCACCAACATAACAACTCAACTATACTTATATCGTCACCAAACGTTAAGTGTGTAGACCCTGCGGGTTCGAGAACTATGTAGACATGACCGAGACACCTCTACGGTCAATAACCAATAGCGGGACCTGGATGCCCATATTGGCTCCTACATATTCTACGAAGATCTTTATCGGTTGAACCTCTATGTCAAGGATTCAGGTAATCCCGTATGATGTTCCCTTTGTTTATCGGTATGTTACTTGCCCGAGATTCGATCGTCGGTATCTCTATACCTAGTTCAATCTCGTTACCAGCAAGTCTCTTTACTCGTTCCGTAATACAAGATCCCGTGGCTAACACTTTAGTCACATTGCTTGCAAGGCTTATAGTGATGTTGTATTACCGAGTGGGCCCTGAGATACCTCTCCGTCACACGGAGTAACAAATCCCAGTCTTGATCCATGCCAATTCAACAGACACCCTCGGAGATACCTGTAGAGCATCTTTATAGTCACCCAGTTACGTTGCGACGTTTGATACACACAAGGTATTCATCCGGTGTCAGTGAGTTGCATGATCTCATGGTCAAAGGAACAGATACTTGACATGCAGAAAACAATAGCAATAAACTGACACGATCATATGCTACGTTTACAGTTTGGGTCTTGCCCATCACATCATTCTCCTAATGATGTGATCCCGTTATCAAATGACATCTCATGTCCATGGCTAGGAAACCTTCACCATCTTTTGATCAACGAGCTAGTCAACTAGAGGCTTACTAGGGACACAGTGTTGTCTATGTACCCACACATGTATTTGAGTTTCCAATCAATACAATTATAGCATGGATAATAAACGATTATCATGAACAAGGAAATATAATAATAACCAATTTATTATTGCCTCTAGGGCATATTTCCAACAGTCTCCCACTTGCACTATAGTCAATAATCTAGTTCACATCACTATGTGATTTACATTGTAATGAATCGAACACCCATACAGTTCTGGTGTTGTTCATGTTTAGCCCTTGGAAGAGGTTTAGTCATCGGATCTGCAACATTCAGATCCGTGTGTACTTTGCAAATATTTATGTCGTCCTCCTTGATGTAATCGCGGATGGAATTGAAGCGTCGCTTTATGTGTCTGGTCCTCTTGTGAAATCTTGGTTCCTTGGCTAGAGCAATGGCACCAGTGTTATCACAAAACAGAGTCATTGGGTCAAGCGCACTAGGCACTACTCCAAGATCTATCATGAACTCCTTCATCCAGACACCTTCCTTCGCCGCCTCTGAGGCAGCGATGTACTCCGCTTCGCATGTAGAATCAGCTACCACGCTCTGCTTGGAACTGCACCAGCTAACCGCACCCCCATTAAGAATAAATACGTATCCGGTTTGCGACTTAGAGTCATCCGGATCAGTGTCAAAGCTCGCATCGACGTAACCTTTTACGACGAGCTCTTGATCACCTCCATAAACGAGAAACATGTCCTTAGTCCTTTTCAGGTACTTCAGGATATTCTTGACCGCCGTCCAGTGTTCCATTCCTGGATCTCTTTGAAACCTTCCGACCATACTTATGGCAAGGCTAACATCGGGTCTTGTGCACAGCATTACATACATGATAGAGCCTATGGCTGAAGCATAGGGGATGACACTCATCTTTTCTCTATCTTCTGCAGTCACTGGGCATTGAGTCTTACTCAACTTCACACCTTGCAATACAGGCAAGAACCCCTTCTTGGACTGATCCATTTTGAACTTCTTCAAAACTTTGTCAAGGTATGTGCTTTGTGAAAGTCCTATCAAGCGTCGTGATCTATCTCTATAGATCTTGATGCCTAATATGAAAGCAGCTTCTCCTAGGTCCTTCATTGAAAAACTCTTGTTCAAATATTCCTTCACGCTTTCCAACATTTCTATATTGTTTCCAATCAGTAATATGTCATCCACATATAATATTAGAAATGCTATAGAGCTCCCACTCACTTTCTTGTAAATACAAGCTTCTCTGTAAACTTGTATAAACTCGAACGCTTTGATCACCTCATCAAAGCGAAGATTCCAACTCCGAGATGCTTGCACCAGTCCATAAATGGATCGCTGGAGTTTGCAAACTTTGTCAGCATTCTCTGGATCGACAAAACCTTCTGGTTGCATCATATACAACTCTTCCTTAAGGAAACCGTTAAGGAACGCTGTTTTGACATCCATCTGCCAAATTTCATAATCGAAAAAGGCAGCTATTGCTAACATGATTCTGACGGACTTAAGCATCGCTACGGGTGAGAAGGTCTCATCGTAGTCAACTCCTTGAACTTGTGAAAAACCCTTTGCCACAAGTCGAGCTTTATAGACGGTGACATTACCGTCCGCGTCCGTCTTCCTCTTAAAGATCCATTTGTTCTGAATGGCCTTACGCCCTTCAGGTAATACTTCCAAAGTCCACACTTTGTTTTCATACATGGATCCCATCTCGGATTTCATGGCCTCTAACCACTTCTCGGAATCCGGGCCTATCATCGCTTCTCCATAGCTCGTAGGTTCATCGTTGTCCAACAACATGACTTCTAAGACAGGGTTGCCGTACCACTCAGGAGCAGTACGCGTCCTTGTCGACCTACGAGGTTCGATAGCAACTTGATCCAAAGCTTCATGATCATCATCATTAACTTCCTCTTCAGCTGATGTAGGCTCTACAGAAACATCTTTCTGTGCTGCGCTACTCTCAGGTTGAAGTAAAGGTTCAACAACCTCATCAAGTTCTATCTTCCTCCCACTCAATTCTTTCGAGAGAAACTCTTTCTCAAGAAACGTTCCGTTTTTAGCGACAAACACTTTGCCTTCGGATCTGAGGTAGAAGGTATACCCAACTGTCTCTTTTGGGTATCCTATGAAGACGCATTTCTCCGCTTTGGGTTCCAGCTTTTCAGGCTGAAGCTTTTTGACATAAGCATCACATCCCCAAACTTTAAGAAACGACAGCTTTGGCTTCTTGCCAAACCAAAGTTCATATGGCGTCGTCTCAACGGATTTCGATGGTGCCCTATTTAAAGTGAATGCAGCTGTCTCTAATGCATAACCCCAAAACGATAGTGGCAAATCGGCAAGAGACATCATAGATCGCACCATATCCAATAAGGTTCGATTACGACGTTCGGACACACTATTACGCTGTGGTGTTCCAGGCGGTGTTAGTTGTGAAACAATTCCACATTGTCTTAAGTGACTGCCAAACTCATAACTCAGATATTCTCCTCCTCGATCAGATCGTAGGAATTTAATCTTCTTGCTACGATGATTCTCAACTTCACTCTGAAATTGTTTGAACTTTTCAAACGTTTCAGACTTGTGTTTCATTAAGTAAATATACCCATATCTACTTAAGTCATCAGTGAAGGTGAGAAAGTAACGATAACCACCGCGCGCCTCAATGCTCATCGGACCGCACACATCAGTATGTATGATTTCCAATAAGTCACTTGCCCGTTCCATTGTTCCCGAGAACGGCGTTTTAGTCATCTTGCCCATGAGGCATGGCTCACATGTGTCAAGTGATTCAAAATCAAGTGACTCCAAAAGTCCATCAGCATGGAGCTTCCTCATGCGTTTTACGCCAATATGACCTAAACGGCAGTGCCACAAGAAAGTGGTATTATCATTATCAATCCTACATCTTTTGGCATCAATGTTATGAACATGTGTATCATTACTATCGAGATTCAATAAGAATAAACCTCTTACATTGGGTGCATGACCATAAAAGATATTACTCATATAAATAGAACAACCATTATTCTCTGATTTAAATGAGTAACCGTCTCGCAATAAACAAGATCCAGATATAATGTCCATGCTTAACGCAGGCACTAAATAACAATTATTCAGGTTCATCACTAATCGCGATGGTAATCGAAGAGCGAGCGTGCCGACGGCGATCACATCAACCTTGGAACCATTTCCCACGCGAATCGTCACTTCGTCCTTTGCCAGCCTCCGTCTATTCCGCAGTTCCTGTTTTGAGTTGCAAATATGAGCAACCGCACCGGTATCAAATACCCAGGCACTACAACGAGAGTTGGTAAGGTACACATCAATAACATGTATATCATATATACCTTGTTTGTTGTTGGCCGCCTTCTTGTCAGCCAAATACTTGGGGCAGTTCCGCTTCCAGTGTCCAGTTCCCTTGCAATGAAAACACTCAGTTTCTGGTTTGGGTCCAGCCTTGGGTTTCTTCACGGGAGGAGCAACTGCTTTGCCACTCTTCTTGGAGTTACCCTTCTTACCCTTGCCATTTTTCTTGAAACTAGTGGTTTTATTGACCATCAACACTTGATGCTCCTTCTGAATTTCAGACTCAGCGGCTTTCAGCATCGCAAACAGCTCGGCGACTGACTTGTTCATCCCGTGCATGTTATAGTTCAACACGAAGCTCTTGTAGCTAGGTGGCAATGATTGAAGAACTCTGTCAGTGATAGCCTCTGGCGGAAGGGGCATCCCCAATTCAGCCAGACGGGTGGAGTACCCAGACATTCTGAGTACGTGATCACTGATAGACCCGTTCTCCTCCATCTTGCAAGCATAGAACTTATCGGAGATCTCATATCTCTCGATCCGGGCATTCTTCTGAAAGATAAACTTCAACTCCTGGAACATCTCATATGCTCCATGACGTTCAAAACGTCTTTGAAGTCCCGGTTCTAAGCCATACAATATTGCACATTGAACTATTGAGTAATCTTCAGAACGAGCCTGCCAGGCGTTCACAACGTCTAGAGACTCAACTGGAGCGGGTGGATCACCAAGCGGTGCATCAAGGACATAAGCCTTCTGGGAAGCCGTAAGGATAATCCTTAGATTACGGGCCCAGTCCACAAAGTTACTTCCATCATCTTTCAACTTAGCTTTCTCTAGGAACGCATTAAAATTCAGGGATGCTACTGCGCGAGCCATGATCTACAACATAAATATAGCAAAGACAACTTAGACTATTGTTCTAAATAATGAGTTTAGTTAATCATATTACTTAAAAAACTCCCACTCAAATTGACATCCCTCCGGTCATTCGAGCGTAACATGATCCAAATCCACCAACTCAAGTCCGATCATCACGTGAGTTGAGGTGGTTTCAATGGTGAACATCTTCATGTTGATCATATCTACTATATGACTCATGTTCGACCTTTCGGTCTCTTGTGTTCCGAGGCCATGTCTGTACATGCTAGGCTCGTCAAGTTTAACCCGAGTGTTCCGCACGTGCAACATGGCTTACACCCGTTGTATGTGAACGTAGAGTCTATCACACCCGATCATCACGGCGTGTCTCGAAACGACGAACTTTCGCAACGGTGCACACTCGGGGAGAACACAATTTATCTTGAAATTTAAGTGAGGGATCACCTTATAATGATACCGTCGTCCTAAGCAAAATAAGATGCATAAAAGGATTAACATCACATGCAAATCATAAGTGACATGATATGGCCATGAACTCGTGCTTTTGATCTCCATCTCCAAAGCACCGGCATGATCTCCATCGTCACCGGCATGACACCATGATCTCCATCATCTTGATCTCCATCAACGTGTCGCCATGAGGTTGTCGCGCCGACTGTTGCTTCCACGACTATTGCTAACTCATAGCGATAAAGTAAAGCAAAACGGCGAAAATAATTAAAGACAACTCTATGGCTCCTGCCAGTTGCCGTACTCATCGACATGCAAGTCGTGATATTCTATACAACACATGATCATCTCATACATCACATATATCTCATCATGTAATTGGCCATATCACATCACAACATACCCTGCAAAAACAAGTTAGACGTCCTCTAATTGTTGTTGCAAATTTTACGTGGCTGCTACGGGTTTGCAAAAACCGTTCTTACCTACGCAAAACCACAACGTGGTGTAGTGATTGCTTTTTGATCTTCTAAAAGAACCCTCTTCATTGAAATTGATTCAACTAAAGTGAGAGAGACAGACACCCGCTAGCCATCTTTATGCAACGAAGTTACATGTCAGTTGAAGGAACCTGTCTCGCGTAAGCGTACGCGTAATGTCGGTCCGGGCCGCTTCATCTCACAATACCGCCGAATCAAGTATCAACTAGTAACGGCAAGCAATATGTATACACCCACGCCCACAACTCGTTTGTGTTCTACTCGAGATCTCATCTACGCATAGACCTAGCTCGGATGCCACTGTTGGGGAACGTTGCATGGGAAACAAAAATTTTCCTACGCACACACAAGATCTATCCATGGTGATGAGCATCTACGGGAGGGAGAGTGAATCTACATACCCTTGTAGATCGCTAAGCGGAAGCGTTAAGAAACGCGGTTGATGTAGTCGAACGTCTCCGCGATCCAAATCGCAAGTCGTCCCTCGAACCGATCACGAACTAGTGCCGAACGGACGGCACCTCCGCGTTCAACACACGTACAGCTTGATGACGCCTTCACCTCCTCGATCCAGCGAGCGATGGTGAAGTAGTAGATGAGTTCCGGCAGCACGACGGCGTGGTGATGGTGGTGAGGAACAATCTCTGCAGGGCTTCGCCAAGCGCTACGGAGATTATGACGGAGGAACTAGAGGGTTAGGGTTGCCGGCACACGGCTTGGGGAATTCTTGATGTGTTCCGGGTGCTAGCCCTGCCCCTCTATTTATATGTTGAGCCCTGGGGTCGAAACTTGGAGAAAGAGCCTCCTCAAAGTCGGTTTGGCCCGCAAGGCAAGAGTCCTGCTCGGACTCCAGGACCAGACGCCAGGGTCCTCGGCGTCTGGCCCCAGACGCCAGGGTCCCTGGCGTCTGGCCCCTGGCCTCCGCAAAACTTCCTTTTGCACCTTCCTAAAGCCTCGTGGGCTTTACCCCTTGGCCCAAATAAAGTGTTCTCGTACCCGAACATTTCGGGAAACATCCGAAACTCCTTCCGGTGAATTCCGGAACCCTTCCGGAGACCAAACACTATTATCCCATATATCAATTTTTACCTCCGGACTATTCCAGAGCTCCTCGTCATGTCCGGGATCTCATCCGGGACTCCGAACAACTTTCGGTCACCAACATAACAACTCAACTATACTTATATCGTCACCAAACGTTAAGTGTGTAGACCCTGCGGGTTCGAGAACTATGTAGACATGACCGAGACACCTCTACGGTCAATAACCAATAGCGGGACCTGGATGCCCATATTGGCTCCTACATATTCTACGAAGATCTTTATCGGTTGAACCTCTATGTCAAGGATTCAGTTAATCCCATATGATGTTCCCTTTGTTTATCGGTATGTTACTTGCCCGAGATTCGATCGTCGGTATCTCTATACCTAGTTCAATCTCGTTACCGGCAAGTCTCTTTACTCGTTCCGTAATACAAGATCCCGTGGCTAACACTTTAGTCACATTGCTTGCAAGGCTTATAGTGATGTTGTATTACCGAGTGGGCCCTGAGATACCTCTCCGTCACACGGAGTAACAAATCCCAGTCTTGATCCATGCCAATTCAACAGACACCCTTGGAGATACCTGTAGAGCATCTTTATAGTCACCCAGTTACGTTGCGACGTTTGATACACAGAAGGTATTCCTCCGGTGTCAGTGAGTTGCATGATCTCATGGTCAAAGGAACAGATACTTGACATGCAGAAAACAATAGCAATAAACTGACACGATCATATGCTACGTTTACAGTTTGGGTCTTGTCCATCACATCATTCTCCTAATGATGTGATCCCGTTATCAAATGACATCTCATGTCCATGGCTAGGAAACCTTCACCATCTTTTGATCAACGAGCTAGTCAACTAGAGGCTTACTAGGGACACAGTGTTGTCTATGTACCCACACATGTATTTGAGTTTCCAATCAATACAATTATAGCATGGATAATAAACGATTATCATGAACAAGGAAATATAATAATAACCAATTTATTATTGCCTCTAGGGCATATTTCCAACAGCGTGAGCGTAGGAATTTTTTTGAAATTCATGCTCCGTTCCCCAACAGTGGCATCCGAGCCAGGTCTATGCGTAGATGTGATTTGCACGAGTAGAACACAAACGAGTTGTGGGCGTGGGTGTATACATATTGCTTGCCGTTGCTAGTTGATACTTGATTCGGCGGTATTGTGAGATGAAGCGGCCCGGACCGACATTACGCGTACGCTTACGCGAGACAGGTTTCACCGCTACGTGCACTCGTTGCATAAAGGTGACTGGCGGGTGTCTGTCTCTCTCACTTTAGTTGAATCGGTTTCAATGAAGAGGGTTCTTTTAGAAGATCAAAAAGCAATCACTACACCACGTTGTGGTTTTGCGTAGGTAAGAACGGTTCTTGCAAACCCGTAGAAGCCACGTAAAACTTGCAACTACAAAGTAGAGGACGTCTAACTTGTTTTTGCAGGGTATGCTGGTGATGTGATATGGCCAAGACATGATGTGATATAAGTTGTTGTATGAGATGATCATGTTTTGTAAATTATCAGGCAACCGGCAGGAGCCTTATGGTTGTCTCTTTATTTTATGCAATGCCAACGCTATGTAATTGCTTTACTTTACCGCTATGAGTTAGCAGTAGCAGTAGTAATAGCAATAATTGGCGAGACGACCACGACGCTATGATGGAGATCAAGGTGTCACGACGCTACGATGGAGATCAAGGTGTCACGACGCTACGATGGAGATCAAGGTGTCAACCCGGTGACGATGGAGATCATGACGGTGCTTTGCTGATGGAGATCAAAGGCACAAGACGTTGATGGCCATATCATGTCACATATATTGAATTGCATGTGATGTTAATCCTTTTATGCATCTTATTTTGCTTAGGACGACGGTAGCATTATAAGATGATCCCTTCACTAAATTTCAAGATAAGTGTTCTCCCCTAGTATGCACCGTTGCGAAGGTTCGACGCTTCTAAGCACCACGTGATGATCGGGTGTGATGGATTCTTTCGTTCGCATACAACGGGTGTAAGCCAGTTTTACACACGCAGAATACTTGGGTTAAACTTGACGAGCCTAGCATGTACAGACATGGCCTCGGAACACAAGAGACCGAAAGGTCGAACATGAGTCATATAGTAGATATGATCAACATGAAAGATGTTCACCATTGATAACTAATCCACCTCACGTGATGATCGGATGTGGTTTAGTTGATGTGGATCATGTTTCACTTAGACAACTTGAGGGATGTTAATCTAAGTGGGAGTTCTTAAGTAATTTGATTAATTGAACTTCAATTGTCATGAACATAGTCTTACTTGTCTTAGCAAATTTATATTGTAGATCAATAGACCGCGCTGTAGTTCCCCTGTTTTTATTATGTTCCTAGAGAAAACGAAGTTGAAAGTTGATGGAAGCAACTATGCGGACTAGGTCCGTGATCTGAGGATTGTCCTCACTGCTGCACAGAAGGCTTATGTCCTTAATGCACCGCTCAGTGAAATACCCCTACGGCTTCGTCTGAGGACGTTATGAACGTCTGGCAGACAAGAAAAGATGACTACTCGATAGTTCAGTGCGCCATACTTTACGGCTTAGAACCGGAGCTCCAAATATGTTTTGAGCAACACGGAGCATATGAGATGTTCCAAGAGCTGAAAATTTGTTTTTCAAGCTCACACCCGGGTCGAGAGGTATGACACCTTCGACAAGTTCTATAGCTACAAGATGGAGGAGAACAGCTCCGTTAGTGAGCATGTACTCAGAATGTCTGAGTACTTCAAAACACTTGAATCAAGTGGGAGTTAGACTTCCGAATAAAGTGGTGATTGATAGAGTTCTCCAGTCCCTATCACTAAGCTACTGGATCTTCGTGATGAACTATAAACATGCAAGGGATAGAAGATCCTTAAGCTATTCGCGATGCTACAAGCTGCGGATGTAGAAATCAAAAAGGGAGCATCAAGTGTTGATGGTTAATAAGACCACTAGTTTCAAGAAGGGTAAGGGAAAGAAAAGGGAACTTCAAGAAGAACGGTAAAACAGTTGCCGCTCACGCGAAGAAACCCAAGGCTGAACCAAACCCGAGACTTAGTGCTCCCATTGCAAAGGGAAATGTCACAAGGAGCGGAACTTCCCCAAAGTAACTGGCAGATAATAAGACTGGCAATGTCAACAAAGATATTTGATATACATGTTATTGATGTGTACCTTACTAGTACTCGTAGGAGCACCTGGGTATTTGATACTTGTTCAGTTGCTTGCAACTTGAAACATGGAGCTTCGGAATAAATGAGGGCTAGCTAAAGAACGAGGTGACGATGTGCATTGGAAGTGTCTCCAAGGTTGATGTGATCACCATCGCCACGCTCTCTCTACCTTCAGGATTAGTGATGAACCTAAATAATTGTTATTTGGTGCTTGCGTTAAGCATGAACATTATATCTGATAGTGTTTATTGCAAGACGGTTATTCAATTTCAGAGAATAATTGTTATTCTATTTGGATAATATCATTGATGATCATGCACTTAAAATGAAAGGTTTATTGAATCTTGATCGTAGTAATACATATGTTCATAACACGAATGCCAAAAAGATAATGATAGTACCACATATTTGTGGCACTGCCGCTTAGGTCATATCAGTGTTAAACACATGAAGAAACTCCATGCAGATGGGTTTTTGGAATCTCTTGATTATGAATCATTTGAGACATGTGAACCGTGCCTTATTGGCAAGATGACTAAAACTCCGTTCTTCGGAACAATGGAGCGAGCAACCAACTTATTGGAAATAATACATACCAATGTATGCGGTCCGATGAGTGTTAAGGCGCGCGGTGGATATCGTTATGTTCTCACGTTCACAGATGATTTGAGTAGATATGGCTATGTCTACTTGATGAAGCATAAATCTGAAACATTTGAAAAATTCAAAGAATTTCAGAGTGAAGTAGAGAACCATCGTAACAAGAAAATAAAGTTCTTACGATCTGATCGTGGAGGAGAATATTTGAGTTACGAGTTTGGCACTCACTTAAGACAATGTGGAATTGTTTCACTGTTAACGCCACCTGGAACACCACAGCGTAATGGTGTGTCCGAACGTCGTAATCGTACTCTATTGGATATGGTACGTTCTATGATGTCTCTTACCGATTTGCCACTATCGTTTTGGGGTTATGCATTAGAGACAACTGCATTCACTTTAAATAGGGCACCGTCTAAATCCGTTGAGACGACACCGTATGAACTAGTTTTGGAAAGAAACCTAAGCTGTCGTTTCTGAAAGTTTGGGGCTGCGATGCTTATGTCAAAAGGCTTCAGCCTTATAAGCTTGAACCCAAAGCGGATAAGTGCGTCTTCATAGGATACCCAAAAGAAACTGTTGGGTACACCTTCTACCACAGATCCGAAGGCAAAGTTTTCGTTGCTAAGAATGGATCCTTTCTAGAGAAGGAGTTTCTCTCGAAAGAAGTGAGTGGGAGGAAAGTAGAACTTGATGAGGTAATTGTACCTCCTCTGGATAGTAGTACGCCACAGAAAGAAATTTCTGTGACACCAACACAGACCAGAGAAGAAGATAATGATGATGATCATGAAACTTTGGAGCAAGTTGCCACTGAACCTCGAAGGTCAACCAGGACACGTTCCGCACCAGAGTGGTATGGAAATCCAGTCTTGGAGGTTATGTTGTTAGACAACGGTGAACCTTCGAATTATGAAGAAGCTATGGCGAGCCCGGATTCCGAGAAATGGCTTGAGGCCATGAAATCCGAGATAGGATCCATGTATGAGAACAAAGTGTGGACTTTGGTAGACTTGCCCGATGAACGGCGAGGTATTGAAAATAAATGGATCTTTAAGAAGAAGACGGACGCTGATGGTAATATCACCGTCTATAAAGCTCGACTTGTTGCTAAAGGTTATCGACAAGTTCAAGGAGTTGACTACGATGAGACTTTCTCACCCGTAGCGATGCTAAAGTCTGTCAGAATTATGTTAGCAATTGCCGCGTTTTATGATTATGAAATCTGGCAAATGGACGTCCAAACGGCATTCCTTAATGGATTCCTTAAGGAAGAATTGTATATGATGCAACCGGAAGGTTTTGTCGATCCTAAAGGTGCTAACAAAGTATGCAAGCTCCAGCGATCCATCTATGGACTGGTGCAAGCATCTCGGAGCTGGAATACTCGCTTTGGTGAAGTGATCAAAGCGTTTGGGTTTATGCAAGTTTATGGAGAAACTTGTATTTACAACAAAGTGAGTGGGAGCTCTATAACATTTCTAATAAGTATATGTGATTGGAAATGATGTAGAATTTCTGGAAAGCATAAAGAATTAATTGAAAGGAGTTTTTCAATAAAAACCTATTTTTGAGTTATCCACGGTTTGGGCATCGAGATCTATAGAGATAGATCATGACACCTGATAAAAGATTTTCACACACCTTGATGAGATTTTGAAGAAGTTCAAAATGGATCAAGTCAAAAGAAATAAGTTCTTGGCTGGTGTGAAGTGGAGTAAGACTTGAAGATCTAGGTAAAGGTTGTTTACATGTTAGGCATCAAAATCTATAGAGATAGATTGAGACGCCTCATATGACTTTCACAAAACATATACCTTGACAAGATTTTGAAGAAGTTCAAAATGGATCAGTCAAAGAAGGAGTTCTTGACTGTGGTGAAAGGTGTGAAGTTGAGTAAGACTCAAATCTCGACCACGTCAAAATAAATAGAATGGATGAAGGTTATCCCCTATGCCTCGGCCGTAGGTTCTATAAAGTATGCCAAGCTGTGTGCCTTGCCATGTGTCTGGCAAAAGAGGTACCAAAGTGATCCAGGAGTAGATCACTTGACAGCGGTCAAATTATCCTTAAGATGACTAAGGAAGAATTTCTCAGGAATAGAGATGATAAAGAGTTCATCGTAAGGGGTTACGTCGATGCAAGCTTTAAACACTGATCCGAAAGACTATGAGTCTCAGACCGGATAAGTATAGTGGGGAAATCTTTTGGAGTAGCTCCAAACAGAGTGTGGTAGCAGCATCTACATATAACATAGAGATTTGCCAAGAACACACGGATCTGAATATTGCAGACCCATTGACTAAAACCTCTCTCACAAGCAAAACATGATCAGCTTTAGAACTAATTAAGTGTTAATTACATGGAGATGTAATCTAGATTATTGACTCTAGTGCAAGTGGGAGACTGTTGGAAATATGCCCTAGAGGCAATAATAAATTAGTTATTATCATATTTCCCCGTTCATGATAATAGTTTATTATTCATGCTAGAATTGTATTGACCGGAAACTAAATACATGTGTGGATAATAGACAAATACTATGTCCCTAGTATGCCTCTACTAGACTAGCTCGTTGATCAAAAGATGGTCAAGGTTTCCTGACCATGGACATGAGTTGTCATTTGATAACGGGATCACATCATTAGGAGAATGATGTGATGCACATGACCCAACCGTTAGCATAGCAAATGATCGTTCAGTTTATTGCTATTGCTTTCACTATGTCAAATACACGTTCCTCTGACCATGAGATCATGCAACTCCCGGATACCGTAGGAATACTTTGGGTGTATCAAACGTCACAACGTTACTGGGTGATTATAAAGGTGCACTACAGGTATCTCCGAAAGTGTTTGTTGAGTTGGCATGGATCGAGATTGCGATTTGTCACTCCGACTATCGGAGAGGTATCTCTGGGCCCTCTCGGTAATACAGCATCACAGAAGCCTTGCAAGCACCGTGACTAAAGAGTTAGTTGCAAGATGATGTATTACAGAATGAGTAAAGAGACTTGCCGGTAACGAGATTGAACTAGGTATTGGATACCGACGATCGAATCTCGGGCAAGTAACATACCGCCAGACAAAGGGAACAACGTATGTTGACATATGAGGTTCACCGATAAAGATGTTCTTGGAATATGTAGGAACCAATATGAGCATCCAGGTTCCACTGTTGGTTATTGACCGAAGAGTCGTCTCGATCATGTCTACATCATTCCCGAACCCGTAGGGTCCGCACACTTAAGGTTCGATGACGATTTAGTATTATATGAGTTATGTGATTGGTGGCCGAAGTTTGTTTGGAGTCCCGGATGAGATCACGGACATGACGAGGAGTCTCGAAATGGTCGAGAGGTAAAGATTCATATATTGGAAGGCTATATTCGGACGTCGGAAAGGTTCCGAGTGATTCGGGTATTTTTCGGAGTACCGGGGAGTTACGGGAATTCACCGGGAGAAGTAATGGGCCTTATTGGGCCATACGGGAAAAGGAGAGGCAGGCCACGTGAGGAGGCGCGCGCCCCCCCTTGCCCAAACCGAATTGGACTAGGGGAGGGGGCGCAGCCCCCTCTTTCCTTTCCCTCTCCCTTCCCCCTTTCCTACTCCGTATGGGAGGTGGAATCCTACTAGGACTAAGGAGTCCTAGTAGGACTCCCCACACTTGGAACACCCCTAGGGGGCCGGCCTCCTCCCTCTCATCCTTTATATACGGGGACAAGGGGGCACCCCAAAGTACACAATTGTCCCATAGCCGTGTGTGGTGCCCCGATCTCCGTTTTCCACCTCGGTCATATTTTCGGAGAGCTTAGGCGAAGCCCTGCCGGAATCACTTCACCGTCACCGTCGCCACGCCGTCGTGCTGACGGAACTCATCTACTACCTCGACGTCTTGCTGGATCAAGAAGGCGAGGAGCGTCACCGAGCTGCACGTGTGTAGAACTCGGAGGTGCCGTACGTTCGGTACTCGATCGGTGGAGCTCGAAGGATTGTTCGACTACATCAACCGCGTTGTGAGACGCTTCCGCTAACGGTCTACGAGGGTACGTAGACACACTCTCCCCTCTCGTAGCGATGCATCTTCATGGATAGATCTTGCGTGAGCGTAGGAAATTTTTTGAAATTCATGCTCCGTTCCCCAACAATATTTGCCAAAAGGGAGAGAGCATTACTTTCTTTTCGAAAAAATCCTAGTTAGTCCCTCATTCATCATTAGTCACTTTCACAGATAACAATTCAATGAAGAAGGGGGTGGCCATCCTTCCAATTTCTTTCTTTTTTCAATGCAATGACCGTTGTTATCTTTAAGTTTAACAATAGCGTACCTTTTCTGGCGCCAAGTAGCTTTCCCATGGAAAAATGTAGCGTTTTCATCTCCTTCTCTCACCCATGTGTCCCTCGCTCGCTGCCTCCACATGATCTCCTCACGGAATAGTTGTTCATCAAGATCCTTTGAGACACGCTAAATATTTCTATCTCTGTTAGCCAACACTGGTTGCTTCCATAGCTTTCCCAATTTCTTCCTGAGTTTGCGTATCTTCCATTTTATAGAACCAAAGATTGGAGGGTTGTTCTATATTACCATTCTTGTTCGCTACCTCAGCCAAGGTCCTAGCCTCGCCTCCACTATTCCATGACACTACAATGTTACTTTCCAGTGAGCTTACCCTATCCCACATATGTTCATAGCTGAACGAGCGTCACCCAGAATTCTTCTACCGCTTTCTGACAATAGAAAGGAGGAGCGGCACATGGTTAGACCTTGAGGACACAATATGTGTGATGATAGCTGCAAGAACAAATCTTACCAACAAGGAGAAGTCACAGGACGATCAATTCAGACCTTGATATTCCACATACCATGTTTTTTCCGAATAACATACCATGTTGTTTGTTATCATAGGCCCACGACTTTCTTTAATACCAAGATCAAAGAGGTTACAAAACTATAAACATGCCCAGAAAATCGCCATTTGTCTCTCTGATCTTCTCGCACAAGAAAAGTGTTCTGGCTACCACATTGTCTCATTGAAGTCTCCGATCATCAACCAAGGTTCACTTGCATCTGGTTTTATTCTTCTAAGCAGAGACCACATCAAATGTCTACCTTGTACTCTCGGCTCTCCATAAACAAAAGTACCCCACCACTTCGGACCATGGGAATCATCGTACACAATCACATCAAAATGCCTCGGTCCATACAACAAAAGCTTTATAAATATTTATTCATCCCAGAACAAAGCTATCCCGACACCCTTCCCCTTACCATCATGGGTCAGACAGTGCTTAAGGCCGAGTTTCCACTTGATTCCCTTCACCTTCTCTTCGCATTGTCGGGTATCAGAGAGGAAAATGACCCTCGGGCGGTAAGCTCGCACAAGTTGCACAAGCTCCTGAACGACCCAGGGCTGCCCAAGGCCCCGGCATTTCCAACTTATAGGGGACTCATGGATCCTGACGGGCCCTATCATTCGCACCCGTCAATTGACCGATAGCCTTGGGATCGGTTGCTGCCTTGCCACCTTCTTTCGTTAGCTCCTGCTCTACCAGTTAAGTTATTTGCCCATTACAAAGCTTTTTCCCGATTACAAGTTTCTTGCAATTTCCCTCAGCCTCTACTATCTCATTTCAGTTGATCTATCCTGCCTTTTGCCTAGTGCAGACTGAACAATCATGTTTGCTCTACCTATCTCCTGTGAAACTTGCTTGTTGCCAAGCCCACGGGCCTTTCTGTTCTATTTTGCTGCACCGTTGTCTCTCACTATATCAGACCCAACAATAGGAGAGTTGTCGGATACAACAGTACATTTGTCTTCTGGGCCTTCATCATCACGTTACCGTCAAAGGGGATTTGTCCCTCTCCCTTTGATCTCATCAGCACCGTCCCAGTGGATGTCCAGTGCGCTGAATCTCGGTAATTTGTCCGGTGGTTTCCCTAATAGTGGACGATGGGACAGAACCAGATCATACTACTTGTCGGAATCGGGGCTCCGGGGACCCTGGTTCGAACACTGGGGGCGCGCTCGCTCCTACCGGCTCGACGGTGACCACGGCGAGGCTACGGCGAGTGCACGCTAAGCACAGGGCACGATAGGGGACATGACAGCTACCCAGGTTCGGGCCACCTCGCGGTGTAAAACCCTACTCCTGCTTGAGTTTGGGATTATTGTGGGCAAGAGAGTTCTCGCATACAAGGTTGAAAACAAAGGAATTGATCCCCTCTCTACGGTGGCAGCACTGCCCCTTTTATAGCCGCCTTGGTCCTCTTCCCCCGAAAACATTGGTGGGAAGGGTTGCCACACACAACGGCAATTTGAAAGGGGACAGGCGCCCAGGCTTATCTTGACAAAAAGTGGTTTTCGCCTGCAAAGGTGTTATCCATGATGCGCCGGTGGGCTCGGTGATGACCTCCGCCCCACGCGCCCTATCGTCCTGGTCTTCATGCACCAAACGGGCAGGCTTTGGGACTTGCTTTGGGGGTGGGCAGCTGGCGCTGCCCCCTTAGCACCAAAGAGGGAATCCTCTCTGTCCGCGCCTGCTGGTATGGCTCCTGTCGATGTTCGTCACCAAGCGCGTCACCCACGTGGTGGGCACGGGACTGCATGGCTGACGCCAGGCTCGGGTGGCTTCGGGAGGCCACCTCGCTAGGCTTGCTGCTGCTGCTGCTGCTAAGTCTTGGTAGTCCGCTCCTTGCGGAGGGGTCCTCGTGAGGCCGGCACCTCGCGGGGTGTCTTGCTTCGCGGCGACCACTGCTGGGCCGCCTCTTGGGCCTTCGCCAGGTGCCGCTTCCTGGGCCCAAGCAGACGGGCCGTGGTACCACGGTTCCCACTAGCCCGACAGTAGCCCCCGGGCCCGTGGCGCGCACGTTCCCGCCCGTTGGGAGCGAAACGACGTGAGCCCTAACCGACCGCGGGGCCCAGGTAGTGGCGCGTGGCGCATGATGGGATGGGGGATGCCCCCGCTTCCCCACTATGCCTCGGTAACCGTCCGCCCTGCCATAAAACTGGCACTAGCGTGGCGCAGAAGCATCATTGCCTTCGTCCCCTCCTCCCCGCCTCCTAGCGCCCGACTCCTTGCATCCCCTTCCTCCTCTCGCCTCCGAAGCTCCTTCGCGCAGCAATGGCGCCTGCCGGCAGGAAGGGCAAGGCGGCGGCCGCGGCCCCGACCGCGCCGGCCCTGGCGCGCTCCATCATCGCCAATAGGGAAGGCCTGGATAAGGTGATCCCGATGACCGCCGCCGCCACCAATGAGGGGAAGGCGATGAAGATCTGGCCAGGTTCGCGCCCGCCGCGCGAGCTGGATGTGTCGACCTTCCCCCTCTTTGTCCACAACATCTATGCCGGCTTGGTGCCGCCATTCTCCGACTTCTTCAATGCCATTCTTTCTCACTACCAGATCCACGCGCTCCACCTCCAGCCGAACTCCGTCCTCCACCTCTCCATCTTTGCCTTCTTCTGCGAGGGCTTCATGGGCGTGATGCCCTCGGTAGCGCTCTTCCGCCATTTCTTCAGCCTGCGGCTGATCGCGGCGACTCAGCGCTCCGCGTGCGCTTCGTTCCTCAGCGTCAAGGGGACGGAGGAGGACACCATCAACCTGAGGATCTCCAGGAAGGTGGAGGGCTATCGGCAGCGCTGGGTCTATGTGGACGCACGCCAGCATAGCCCGCTGCTGATGATCCCGACGGACCCGGCCGTGAAGAGCTCCCGCTGGGAGCACGAGAAGCTCACCGACCCGAGGCTGGCGCCCTTGTGGGAGCGGATGGCCAAGATGAAGGGCGCAGGGCTCACGGGGGAGATGGTCGTGAAGGAGTACCCGCGACGATGTATCACGCCTCTCCAGAGGCGCTCGCACCTGGTGTGGGAGATCACTGGCCAAAAGGACCCCATTAGGCTGAGCGTCGACAACTTGAC
This sequence comes from Elymus sibiricus, assembly GCA_039707655.1. Classification (NCBI taxonomy): domain Eukaryota; kingdom Viridiplantae; phylum Streptophyta; class Magnoliopsida; order Poales; family Poaceae; genus Elymus; species Elymus sibiricus. Next base: position 321,713,216 of record CM077668.1, on the reverse strand, counting down.
GCCGGAGATACTGGAGGAGGTCATGCAGATCTTGGTCGGTGGCGACGCGGGAGATCCGCCCAGGGATGCGCTCTCGCTGTACCGCTACCAGGAGAGGGACGAGCTGGTCGCGGAGATGCCGATCTTCGACCAGTGGGGCCTGGTGCCGGAGGGCCTCGAGGGGCCTCGCGAGAATCCATTCGTGGTGCTCCCCGGCTCGGGAGACCGTGGCGACGCCGAGGCCTCGGCAAGCACCGCGGAAGGGAGCAACGGCGGGCCTACCCCGCGAAGCTGTCGCTAGCTCATTTGCGACCTCGAGGACGACAACGACGACGCCCAGTTCAAGGTTGTGCCCTTCCCGGCCCGCCGGCGCGGGAGGTGAAGTAAGCTCCAGTGCGGTGGCTGACGAGCCACGCGTGGAGGAGATTCACTACAAAAAAAGACACATCCGTGACATTATGGCCCGAACGAAAACTTTTTCTGTCATGGTTGTGACACTTCTATGACAATAATTGTGACAAAAACACGTATCATCATAGATGTGGTGGGCTCCTACTTCTATGACAAAAAATTATGATAGAAAATGGGCTTTTCGTCCTGGGCAGGCCAGAGACGCACCCGCATGACATTCTTTGGGCCGTCCATGACGTAAAAAATCATGCTAGAAGTGAGGGCGAGGAAATTTTCGGGGAGTTCCCCGTTACGGTGGGTGGTCGGGCCGAGCGATGTAGTGTGGTTTTGCGCGTTTCTCTCTCGTACGCGCGCGTGTGTGCGAGGCGCTCACTAACTGAACCCGAGCGAGGCGTACGTTCGCTTACTGAACCCGAGCGATCGACCGTCCTCGCACTACGTACTGAACACGAGCGATCGATCCCTCGCACTACATACTGAACCCGATCGATCCCTTCGCTGCTAACTGAAGCCGATCGATCCCTTCACTACTAACTGAACCCGAGCGATTCCTTCGCTGCTAACTGAACCCGATCGATCCTTCTCGCTGCTTACTGAAGTCGATCGAGCCCTCGTGCGAGACGTAGCTAGCCGGTTGGGTTGCCTCTTGATGAACAGTGTCCGTTGCTGCCGCGCGCACGATACACATAGACACGATTCGAGACGCATCGATCGAGCCGGTTGGTTGGCTGTGGATGAACAGTTCCCATTGCTGCCGCCCGCTCGTATGCCCCACCCCAGCCGGTGGGGGTTGGATGAACAGGACCCCGGCCGTGTAGGCGGTTGGCGCAGGATGAACAGGACCCCGAGGAGGCCGTGCCGCGGTACGCAATACCCCTAGCCGGTTGGGGGTGGATGAACATGACCCCGTGGAGGCTGGATGAACAGTAGCTGGTGGAGGCTGGAGGAAGTCGATGGTGGATGAACAGTAGCCCGTGGAGTCCCCGTTTTGCAGTACGCCACACCCCTCCCGATGAACAGGACTCCATTTCGACCGTAGGCAGTTGGGTAGAAGTCCGTTTCCTCCGTTTTGCGGTACGCCAGACCCCTCCCGATCAAAAGGACCTCGTTTCGACCGCAGGCGCTCGAACAGAAGTTCGTTTCCTCCGTTTTGCGGTACGCCAGACCCCCAGCCGATGAACAGGATCCCGTTCGACCGTAGGCGGTCGAACAGAAGGCCGTTTCCTCCGTTTTGCGGTACGCCAGACCCCGAGTCGATGAACAGGACCCTGTTTCGGCTGTTCCGTCCAAGCCGGTTGGCTCCCGATGAACAGGACGAGTTCCGACCCAGTCGCTTGGCTCTCGATGAACACGACGTTGTTTCCTCCGTTCCGGCCCAGCCGGTTGGCTGCCGATGAACCCGAGGCCGTTGCTGCCGTCCGTTGCCTCTCCATGTACACGAGCCCTGGCCGTACGTATGCGCGAGTACGCGTTCCAGACCCCGCCCGTATGTACGTACGTGGCCGTATTCTTTGTCGTGTGGCTGTATGTACGTGTACACGATTTAGACGGGACTGTCTGAACTGCTATGTCGGGGGCTCAACTACGGCACGTGCCGCTACTTACTCGGCCATGGTTCATCCTTGCAGTGAGATCGATCGACCAGTATGTACGTACACGTTCGCGACCAGACAGACAACGCTACGTACGCTTCGACCGGGTGGGTCCCTGCTGTTAGGGAGGATAAGGAGGCACTTCCTTGCGTACGAAGATATAGTAGGTGGGTCCCAGCTGTCAGGGCGAGGAATCATTTTTTTTGCATGTAATAAGGAGGCACTTCCTTCCGTGCGAAGATGTAGCTGGTGGGTCCAGCTGCCAGCCTCACCGCATACAGTCCTCTGCCGATGGCTGTTGTTCATTTACCACGTTGACTACGCTGCGCCGAGAGCACCAAAGCGGTGGACGACGGCGAGGCCTAGGAAGGGAACGACGCGGAGCCGGGGAAGACGCGACAGTGGATGCCCACGCAGAGGGGAGTACGAGGGTTAACTGGTTCGGCTGCGGTGTGAGGCTGCCGTCGCCGGAGAATAACATGGGATGTGGGTGAGTAGAGGGAAGGCCTGGCCAGCGGTGGGAGTAGGGTGGGGCGGTGAGGCCTGCGCGGCAGCACAGCCGGCCATGGGAGGCAGGAGCAGGCGGTCCCGCCGGCGCTGGTTTGGGCGGCTGGAGCAAGAAGATCAGAGATTGAAGAAGCAGCACGGCCGTTGGATGAACATCCAACGGTCACTACTGCTAGAATCGTTTGTTGACTAAGTTGACAAAGCCCTGCGTACCGGTCAACTAAGTAGGCCCACAAGTCAGCCTCCAAATAAGGTGGGTCCCAGTAAGCAAGGGGAGGAATCATTTTTCTTGCGCGTAATAAGGAGGCACTTCCTTGCGTGCGACCATGGACCTTGTGGGTCCCTGCTCTCAGCCTCTCCACGTACAGTCCTCTACTGAAGGCTGTCGTTCTTTGACCACGTTGACGACGTTGTGCCGAGAGCATCAAGGCGGTGGACGACGACGAGGCCTAGGAAGGGAACGACCCGGAGCCGGGGAAGACGCGGCAGTGGTTGCCCATGCGGAGGGGGGTACGAGGGTTTACTGGTTCGGCTGTGGTGTGAGGCTGCCGTCGCCGGAGAATAACAGGAGGTGTGGGTGAGTAGATGGATGGCCTAGCCAGCTATGGGAGTAGGGTGGGGCGATGAGGCCTGCGCGGCAGCACAGCCGGCCACGGGAGGCGGGAGCAGGCGGTCCCACCGGTGCTGGTTTGGGCGGTTGGAGCAAGGAGATCAGAGATTGAAGAAGCAGCACGGCCGTTGGATTAGCATCCAACGGTCACTGCTGCTAGAATCGTTTGTTGACTATAAATTGATAAAGCCCTGCGTACGCGTCAACTTAGTTGGCCCACAAGTCAGCATAACATTTGTGGCGGATAGCATATAGCCCATTTGCTATTTTTCATAAATTTACAGACCAATTACTAATTATAACATAATTTATTGCAGCCCATATTATATTTTTAGAATACCTGACCATTTTCTCCAAGGACAGGATTAAAAATTTCAACGACATTTCATTGAAATTGCCGAACTATTTTTAATCCCGAAATTTCGAGCCCGATAATAACTAAATTTAAAATATATATAAATTATGTTAAAATCCAATGAAATTTGAAATATCAAAAAATAAAAGAAAATTCGCAATTTGAAACTAATTGCCCGATAATACAGCCCATTTCATATTACTTATATAATTTACAGCCCTTTTTGTCTGGGCAGGCCGAATGTATCTCTCGTTGTCTTGAAAGATTTACAGCCCAGCAGGACGGAGAAAAAGAAATCGGCCTGTGTAGGCTATTCTACGAAAAAAAGGTGGGCTAGTCATTTTCACCATGAAAAAAAAACAGCTGGGTGATGTCTACTACGTAACTTTTATTCTTGTAGATGTTGTTGGGCCTCCAAGTGCAGAGTTTTGTAGGACAGTAGCAAATTTCCCTCAAGTGTATGACCTAAGGTTTATCAATCCGTGGGAGGCATAGGATGAAGATGGTCTCTCTCAAACAACCCTGCAATCAAATACAAGAAATCTCTTGTGTCCCCAACACACCCAATACAATGGTAAATTGTATAGGTGCACTACTTCGGCGAAGAGATGGTGATACAAGTGTAGTATGGATAGTAGATATAGGTTTTTATAATCTGAAAATAAAAAAACAGCAAGGTAGGAAGTAACAAAAGTGAGCACAAATTGTATTGCAATGCTTGAAAACAAGGCCTAGGGTTCATACTTTCACTAGTGCAATCTCTCAACAGTGCTAACATAATTGAATCATATAACAATCCCTCAACGTGCGATAAAGAATCACTCCAAAGTTCCTATTAGCGGAGAACATAAGAAGAAATTGTTGTAGGGTACGAAACCACCTCAAAGTTATCCTTTCCGATCAATCTATTGATCCATCCCTATAAGTGTCACAAACAGCCCTAGAGTTCGTACTAAAATAACACCATATGATACGCATCAACCAACCCTAATGTCACCTAGATACTCCAATGTCACCACAAGTATCCATGAGTTGATCATTCGATATGCATCAAACAACTTCAGATTCATAATATTCAATCCACACAAAGAACTTCAAAGAGTACCCCAAAGTTTCTTATCGGAGAAAAGATAATGAAAATGTGGAACCAACCCCTATGCCTAGATTCCCCAAGGTCACGGAAATCCGCAAGTTGATTACCAAAACATACATCAAGTGAATCAATAGAATACCCCATTGTCACCACGGGTATCCACATGCAAGACATACATCAAGTGTTCTCAAATCTGAAATATTCAATCCGACAATAACGAAACCTCAAAGGGAAAGACTCAATTCATCACAAGAAGATAGAGAGGGAAGAAACACCATATGATCCAACTATATTAACAAAGCTCGCGATACATCAAGATCGTGCCAAATCAAGAACACGAGAGAGAGATCAAACACATAGCTACTGGTACATACGCTCAGCCCCGAGGGTCAACTACTCCCTCCTCGTCATGAAGACCGCCGGGATGATGAAGATGGCCTCCGGTGATGATTTCCCCCTCTGGCAGGGTGCCGGAACAGGGCTCCAGATGGTATTTCTTCGGTACAGAGGCTTGCGGCGGCGGCGTCGAAGTTCTTGGTTTATTTCTGGGGGTTTCTCTATTTATAGGATTTTTCAGCGTAGAATCACGCGAAAAGGAGCTACGAGGGCCCCACAAGGCAGCACGGCGCGACCCGCCCCATGCCGCGCCGTGGTGCCTTGTGAGCACCTCGTGAGGCTTCTGGTCCTTCCATGAAGCTTCAGGGGTCTCTTTTGGTCCAAAAAAAATCGTCAAAAAGTTTCGTCCAATTCCGAGAACTTTAATTTCTGCACAAAAAACAACACCACGGTAGTTCTGCTGAAAACAGCGTCAGTCCGGGTTAGTTCTAATCAAATCATACCAAAACCATATAAAATTGTTATAAACATGGCATGAATACTACATAAATTATAGATATGTTGGAGACGTATCAGCATCCCCAAGCTTAATTCCTGCTCGTTGCTACTTGTGAGCTGCGTTGGTAATTCCCTGAAGAGGAAGGGAGATGCAGTACAATAGAGATAAGTATTTCCCTCAGTTATGAAACCAAGGTTATCAATCCAGTAGGAGAATCACGCAACACCTCGTTAGCAGCATCTGCACACAAAACAACAAATCCTTGCACCCAACGCAAACAAGGGGTTGTCAATCCCTCGGCTGTAATTGCAAGATTAAATTGTATGTGATAGATATATAGATTGAAACAAAAATACAAAATAAAATAAATAAAGGAAAAGTGCAGCAAGATATTTTTAGGGTTTTTAATATATGATTTAGATAGACCTGGGGGCCATAGCTTTCACTAGAGGCTTCTCTCAAGAAAATAGCATACGGTGGGTAGACAAATTACTGTTGGGCAATTGATAGAAAAGCAAATAATCATGACGATATCCAAGGCAATGATCATGTATATAGGCATCACGTCTGAGACAAGTAGACCGACTCCTGCCTGCATCTACTACTATTACTCCACACATCGACCGCTATCCAGCATGCATCTAGTGTATTAAGTCCATAAAGAACGGAGTAATGCCTTCAGCAAGATGACATGATGTAGACAAAGTAAACTCACGCATGAATAAACCCCATCTTTTTACCCTTAATAGCAATGATACATACGTGTCATGTCCCTTTCTGTCAGTGGGATTGAGCACCGCAAGATCAAACCCATTACAAAGCACCTCTTCCCATGGCAAGATAAATCAATCTAGTTGGCCAAACCAAATCAATAGATCGGAGAAGAAATATGAAGCTATAATAATCATGCATAAAAGAGATCAAAGAAGACTCAAATAATATTCATGGATAATCTGATCATAAACTCACAATTCATCGGATCCCAACAAACACACCGCAAAAAGTGATTACATGGGATAGAACTCCAAGAACATCGAGGAGAACATTGTATTGAAGATCAAAAAGAGAGAAGAAGCCATCTAGCTACTAACTATGGACCCGAAGGTCTGTGGTAAACTACTCACGCATCATCGGAAGGGCAGCAAGGTTGATGTAGAGCCCCTCCGTGATCGATTCCCCCTCCGGCGGAGTACCGGAAAAAGCCTCCAGATGGGATCTCTCGAGAGCAGAAGCTTGCGGCGGCGGAAAAAGTATTTCGTGGACTCCCCTGTAGGTTTCCTGATTTTTGGGGATTTATAGTGGTGCAATTAGGTCAAAAGAGGCAGAGGTGGGCCCACGAGGCACCAGGGCGCGCCTGCCCCCTCCAGGCGCGCCCTGGTGGCTCGTGGCCACCTCCTGGGGCTTTTGGCCTTCTCTCGAAGCTTCTAGTGTTGGTTATGTCCAGAAAAAAATCTCTAAAAAGTTTCGTGGCATTTGGACTTCGTTTGGTATTGATATTCTGTAAAACCAAAAATAGGCAGAAAACAGCAACTGGCACTGGGCACTAAGTTAATAGGTTAGTCCCAAAAAATGATATATAATTGCTATAAATGTATATAAAAACATCCAAGATTGATAATATAAGAGCATGGAACAATAAAAAATTATAGATACATTGGAGACGTATCAGCATCCCCAAGCTTAATTCCTGCTCGTCCTCGAGTAGGTAAATGATAAAAATAGAATTTTTGATGCGGAATGCTGCCTATCATATTCATCATATTCTTTTCTTTGTAGCATGGACATTTGCACTTGAATGATTCAAAGCAATAGTCTATAATTTGACATGAAGATATAAATACTCAAGCATGCTAGCAAGCAACCATGTCTTTCAAAATATCAACGCTAAAGAAAATTATCCCTAGCCCATTATGCTCAATCATTGATCCATTCATGAAACACACTCAAATATTAGCTACACACAATGCACAAGTATGACAATAGTGCTCTCTAGTTGGTGCTTTATAAGACAAGACGGAGACTCAAAATAAAAATAAAAATTGCATAAAAGTAAATAGATAGGCGCTTCGCAGAGGGAAGCAGAGATTTCCTAATGTGCCAGAGCTCAAAGCTTAAATTAGAGAGATGAAAATATTTTGAGAGGCATGCTTTTCCTGTCAATGAAAACGACTGAGAATTCCCAATATCTTCCATGCTAGACACATCATAGGCGATTCCCAAACAGAAAGTAAAGTTTATTTCCTTTCCACCATTCTTTCACAATCCATGGCTAGCCATATCCACAGGTGCCCTCCATACCAACACTTTCCAAGGAATTTTGTTGTTATTAATTTTTGATTTCATTGTGGGACTGGGCATCCCTATTACCAGCCACTCTCTCATGCAATGACAAGTGAATAAACACTCATCGTGAGAATAACACACCTAGCATGGAAAATATTGGCCACCCCCTGCCGCTTCATGAGCGGTACGGGCACACAAAACGGATTTTTTTTTTGAAAATTAGAGTTGGCACACGCAAATTTACTTGGAACGGCATGGAAATACCGCATATAGGTAGATACGGTGGACTCATTTGGCACAACTTGGGTTTAAGGAGTTTGGATGCACAAGCAGTATTTCCGCTTAGTACAAATGAAGGCTAGCAAATAGATTGAGAAGCAACCAACCAAAAAGCGAAAACGGTCATAAACATGCATTGAACATAACTAACACCGAATAATGCACCATACGTAGGATATAATTTCTTTGCATAACTATTGACTTAATGTGCATGCATAGGGAATCACAAACCTTAACACTAATATTCTTACTAAATCACAATTACTCACTAACATGACTCACATATTATCATCTCCATATCGCAAAACTATAGCAAGGAATCACACTTATCATATCCAATGATCTATATGAAAGTTTTTATTATATCCCTTTTGAATATTCATCACTTTTGGGACCAAATTCATATCTTGTGCAAATTACCATTACTATTATCAACTCTCAAAAAGATATAAGTGAAGCATGAGAGTGCAAATATTTCTTCAAAATTTTCATCTTATCAACTCTCAAAATAATATAAGTTAAGCATGAGAGTTTATTTCATCAAAATTTTAATCTTATCAACTCTCAAAATAATATAAGTGAAGCATGAGAGTTTATTTCTTTAAAATATAGCCACCGCCGTGCTCAAAAAGATTTAAGTGAAGCACTAGAGCAACTGCCTAGCTCAAAAAATTTAAGTGAAGCACATAGAGTATTCTAACAAATTATGATGAACGTGTGGCTCTCTCAAATTGGTGTGTACAGCAAAGATGATTGTGACAAACTAAAAAGCAAATAAGCAAATACTCATATAATACACGACGCTCCAAGCAAAACACATATCATGTGACGAATAAAAATATAGCTCCAAGTAAAATTACCGATGGTTGGTAAAAGAAAGAGGGGATGCCTTCCGGGGCATCCCCAAGCTTAGACGCGTGAGTCTTCCTTGAATATTACCTTGGGGTGCCTCGGGCATCCCCAAGCTTAGGCTCTTGCCACTCCTTATTCCTTCATCCATCATGATCTCACCCAAAACTTGAAACCTTCAATCACACAAAACTCAACAAAACCTTCGTGAGATCCTTTAGTATAACAAAACAAATCACTACTTTAAGTACTGTTGCAAACCGATTCATATTTTATTTTTGCATTATACCTATTGTATTCTAACTTCTTCATGGCTTATACCCCCCCGATACAATCTATAGTTTCATCAAAACAAGCAAGTAGTGCATCAAAAACAGAATCTATCAAAAACAGAACAGTCTGTAGCAATCTATTTATAAGCTATACTTCTGTAATTCCAAAAATTCTGAAAAAATAGGAAAACGTGGGAAATTCATATGTCAATACTGTGTAAAAAATTTAGATTTTTCTGATCCGCCAGTACAGAACCAAAATTCCAGCACTGGATGAAAAAATTTCTGTTTTCCAAACAACATCAATTATACTATCTTCCAAATCATCCTAAAGGTTTTACTTGACACAAACACTAACTAAAACATAAGAACTCAATCATAACAGTAGAATAAATATGAAAACACACCATAACAGAAACAAAAATTAAAAATTTATTTTATTCATTGGGTTGCCTCCCAACAAGCGCTATTGTTTTATGCCCCTAGCTAGGCATAATGCATAGTTTCATGTATTGTCATCTTTGGTTTCCAACTCCTCAATCACACATCCATTTTTTCTAATAGATTTAACATAGGTGTTTCTCATCATCACACTTCTAGGCACCAAAGCAAGAATTTTACTTTTGTGAATACGTTCCTTAATTATGTCAATGAAATTGGGGTGCACGCTAATCATTTTAAGATCCTCATTTTCCTTACTAGAAGTAGCACCACTAGTTTTAGGAACATATATGAACTTGCAATTTTTATTGGGAGGAGTTCTATCAATATTCTTAACAGAGGAAAAAGCTAACCCCAAATTAGTAATAATTTCTTCTATCTTATCGATTCTAGCGGGGCTTTGTTCTATTCTTTCATTAACTACCGGTTCCTTCTCTTTTAAGGTTTTCAATGCGATTCCTACCTTAGAACCAAATTGAGTGATATGATTATGAATTTTTTTAATCTAATTTCTCAAGATGTTCAATAGTAGGCATTTTACTTTCAATAGCATCTAAACTTTGCATAACATGTTCCAAAGTCAAAGTTGTTTCATTAACAGTGATAGGTGGTGATCCCACTAAATTTCCCATAGCATTGAAAGCATCCATAGAGGGACACATCAAGAAATTTCCTTCGGTAATAGTATCAAGTACGAATCTATACCAAGTAGTAATACCCACATAAAAATTGCGAAGAAGGATTGTGGTGGATTGCTTACGAGTTGATCTATTATGAGCATCGCAAATCCTATACCAAGCATCTTTCAAATTCTCTCCTCCCCGTTGTTTAAAATTAAGTACTTCATTTTTAGGGGTAATAGTAATGAGCGAAGAACTAGCCATAATGATAAAACGAGCAAGCAAGAAAAAGGCAAATGAAAAATATTTTTGTATTTTTGTAAAAACTTTTTAGAAGCGGGGGAGATGAAAACGAGAGACAAATGCAAATAAAGTAAATGCAAGGAGATGTAAGTTTTATGCATAGGTACTTGATAGATGTTGATGATGTCTCCCCGGCAACGGCGCCAAAAATTCTTCTTGCTACTTGTGAGCTGCGTTGGTAATTCCCTGAAGAGGAAGGGAGATGCAGTACAGTAGAGATAAGTATTTCCCTCAGTTATGAAACCAAGGTTATCAATCCAATAGGAGAATCATGCAACACCTCGTTAGCAGCACCTGCACACAAAACAACAAATCCTTGCACCCAACGCAAACAAGGGGTTGTCAATCCCTCAGCGGTAATTGCAAGATTAAATTTTATGTGATAGATAGATAGATAGAATAAAAAATACAAAATAAAATAAATAAAAGAAAAGTGCAGCAAGATATTTTTAGGGTTTTTAATATATGATTTAGATATATATACCTGGGGGCCATAGCTTTCACTAGAGGCTTCTCTCAAGAAAATAGCATACGGTGGGTAGACAAATTACTATTGGGCAACTGATAGAAAAGCAAATAATCATGACGATATCCAAGGAAATGATCATGTATATAGGCATCTGAAAGCACATTTGCTCCCTTGGTGGTTTTGGTAATTCATAACAACATATATCTCATTGAACTAATATCCATTCAAGTTAAAGATTTCAGGATGTTCAATGATTGGCATGGCAAGGACTAGAGATGTGGACCCTTCAAAATGCTAAGGACATAGATTGGCAAAAGATCAGGACTCTACATTTTTGGTTTAGTGATCGAAGATCACATTGAGTCCATAGGAAAGCCAATACTATTAAAAGGGGATGAGGTGTTGCTTAATGGTATTTTTGCTCAAGTGCTTAGTGACAGTACCCCTAAATCCTCAACCACTTTCTCCATCCAAATATGTCCAAAACCTACATTCCAACTCGGCCCCACCGAAATTTCCTATCCGGAGCCACCGAGTTCATCTGGACTTAGCCACTGCCAAAACCCTAACAAATCGGATCCACCGATATGGATCTTGATCCCACCCACATGGCCTTGCCAACTCTCTGTAATCGTTTGCACTTACTTCGGTCTCACCGAGTTTTGCAAATCGGTCTCACCGAGGTGGCTTGCCAACTCTCTGTTGCCTTATTGCTTCACTTCGGTCCTACCGAGTTGATGCAATTGGTGCCACCGAGACGAGGTTTTCCCTAACCATTGCACTTCGGTCCATCCGAGTTGTTCCAGTCGGTCCCATTGAGTTTCCTAACGTTCATATCTTTTACACTGTTCGGTGCCACCGAGATTTCTGATCAGTGCCACCGAGTTGGGTCAAAAGTGTGTAACGGTTGGATCTTGTGTGGAGGCTATATATACCCCTCCACCACTTCCTTCTAAGTAAGGAGAGCCATCAGAACGTGCCTACACTTCCACCATACATTTTCTGAGAAAGAACCACCTACTCACTACAGGAAACAGGCACTTTGCCATCTGCCATGGCATATGGCAAAGGCATGGTCGGCGGATGGCAAAGGCTTTGCCATCTGCCAGCAGACGGCAAACAGTTTGGCTGAAACCCAGCCGGGAAAGGCTACTTTGCCGTCTGCTGGCAAATGGCAAAGAGCCTGCAGCCTTTGCCATCAGCTGGTAGATGGCAAACCCTCTGAACGGGGTTAGCCACGTTAGAAGGCTAACGGCGTGCTTTGCCGTCTGCCAGCAGATGGCAAAGGCTGCAGTCTCTTTGCCGACTGCCAGCAGATGGCAAAGGCTAGAATCTTTGCCATCTGCTGGCAAAGATTCTGCAGCCTTTGCCATCTGCTGGCAGATGGCAAAGAGACCAAATAGGCCCTTCCCAGTTTGTGCAGGTAGCTGACACGTGGCCTCTTTGCCATCTGCCAGCAGATGGCAAAGCTCTTTGCCATCTGCCAGCAGATGGCAAAGTGCCTATATTGCCCCATTTAATTTTGTTTTTCTTATATCAATTCATCTTCACAGAAAATCAAACACACACACACATATATATATATAACCAATATAGCATATTCGACACATATTACCAATAGTCATGAACACATATATATCCAACACATCCATGAACACATATCCAACACATGTTACCAATAGTAGCAAGTTTCATCCATACATATACATAGTTTCATCAATATTACACAGTTTCATCCATAGGTAGCAAGTTTCACAAAGTCAAAACAAAAACTAAAGACAAGCACTCCATCAACCCAAGCTTCCGTGATCTAGAGCAAATCTGTAAAATGGGAAAGAAGAAAGTTAGAAGAAAAAGACTAGAAGAAGAAGATTATTATGATGCAACTAAAATGTGAAGACTATTATGATGCAACTTATATCTGTAAAATATGTCATTTTGGAGCTAAGTATGATTATTATGTCATTTTTGAGCTAGCTAAGCATACTAAGTCATTTTGGTGTAAAAAATGCTAAGTAAGGTCATTTTGGAGCTAAGTAAGGTTATTATGTCATTTTGGAGCTAGCTAAGCATATGAAGTCATTTAGGAGCTAAAATATGTCATTTCTTAAGCATATTATGTCATTTTAGAGCTAGCTAAGCATATTAAGTCATTTTGGGGGAAAAGATGCTAAGTATAGGTCATTTTAGAGCTATCATAGGTTAAATAGGTCATTTTTAAGCTAGTTAAGCATATTAAGTCATTTTGGAGGAAAAAATGCTAAGTATAGGTCATTTTAGACCTATCCTAGGTTAAATAGGTCATTTTGGAGCTAATTAATCTTATTATGTCATTTTTGAGCTAGCTAAGCATATTGAGTCATTTTGGAGGAAAAAATGCTAAGTATAGGTCATTTTAGAGCTATCCTAGGTTAAATAGGTCATTTTGGAGCTAAGTAAGGTTATTATGTCATTTTGGAGCTAGCTAAGCATATGAAGTCATTTAGGAGCTAAAATATGTCATTTCTTAAGCATATTATGTCATTTTAGAGCTAGCTAAGCATATTAAGTCATTTTGGAGGAAAATATGCTAAGTACATAGGTCATTTTAGAGCTATCCTAGGTTAAATAGGTCATTTTTAAGCTAGCTAAGCATATTAAGTCATTTTGGAGAAAAATGCTAAGTATAGGTCATTTCAGAGCTGTCCTAGGTTAAATAGGTCATTTTGGAGCTAATTAAGCTTATTATGTCATTTTTGAGCTAGCTAAGCATATTGAGTCATTTTGGAGGAAAAAATGCTAAGTATAGGTCATTTTAGAGCTATCCTAGGTTAAATAGGTCATTTTGGAGCTAAGTAAGGTTATTATGTCATTTTGGAGCTAGCTAATCATATGAAGTCATTTAGGAGCTAAAATATGTCATTTCTTAAGCATATTATGTCATTTTAGAGCTAGCTAAGCATATTAAGTCATTTTGGAGGAAAAGATGCTAAGTATAGGTCATTTTAGAGCTATCCTAGGTTAAATAGGTCATTTTTAAGCTAGCTAAGCATATTAAGTCATTTTGGAGGAAAAAATGCTAAGTATAGGTCATTTTAGAGCTATACTAGGTTAAATAGGTCATTTTGGAGCTAATTAAGCTTATTATGTCATTTTTGAGCTAGCTAGCATATTGAGTCATTTTGGAGGAAAAAATGCTAAGTATAGGTCATTTTAGAGCTATCCTAGGTTAAATAGGTCATTTTGGAGCTAATTAAGGTTATTATGTCATTTTTTAGGTAGCTAAGGAAAAAAGCTAAGTATAGGTCATTTTAGAGCTATCCTAGGTTAAATAGGTCATTTTGGAGCTAAGTATGGTTATTATGTCTTTTTTGAGCTAGCTAAGCATATAAATTCATTTTTGGAGGAATAAATGCTAAGTATAGGTCATTTTAGAGCTATCCTAGGTTAAATAGGTCATTTTTGAGCTAATTAAGATTGTTATATCTTTTTTTAGCTAGCTAAGCATATAAATTCATTTTGGAGGAATAAATGCTAAGTACAGGTCATTTTGGAGCTAATTAAGGTTATTATGTCATTTTGGAGGAAATAATGCTAAGTGCAGGTCATTTTAGAGCTAAATAGGTCATTTCTGAAGCTAAGCTAAATATAGGTCATTTGAGAGCAATCCGTGGTAAAATTGGTCATTTTGGAGCTAAGTAAGGTTATAATGTCATATTCGAGGAAACTAAGCTAAGTATACGGAATTTTGGAGATAAATAGATCATTTCTTAAGCTAAGTATGCATTTGTAGGACCCCGATCCTAAGTCACACAGATCTAGCATGTAACATATCATATCGCTTTGCGGTCTCACGCACGGTAACCCACAGCTGCCACCTTACCTTGGCCGGGACCATTTGCGATTATTGACTCACGTATATGATTATGTCGCTAGTATCCATATGGCAGAGAACCCGGGCCGACATGACTAGTCATAGAACCAAGGTGGCACAAACGTACAGGGACAGGCATACATGACCCAGCAATGCACGTGTCGGTCATCAGCGAGTGCAACCAAGTCGTAGCAAGCTACAAGGACTTCGGTGATACACCGCATGACATTTCCCCGTAGGGACAGACACAGGAGCAAAGAAGGACACATGCCGGTCAATCCATGTGTTCCGGAGCAGTAGCGAACTACCATGGCTCAGTGGAAGCACTAGGAGGCATTTCCCTGTATGGAAGGCTACCAAAGGCACACGACTAGGTGTCGAATCCCACACATACAACGCATACTGATGATTGAAGACACCTATAGCTAGCAAGTTTCATCGGCACGAAGACTGGAACAGAGCAAATGAAGAGGGAGAGGAGGAGATGTCATTTGTGCTCACCCACGAACGCAGGGGCGGAGTTCGTCGAACGCACGGGGAGGTCGTCGAACACCAGACCCTCGCAGCGACGAAACAACTGCACATTTAAATCCACCCGATCAACACAAATATATATGATGTTCAAATTAGATTGCTAAGAAGTTCTCATATTAATGAAAAGAAAAGATCCCTTCTTTATTTGATTTATGCTCAGTACTCGGTTAACATGGCAGCAGTACAGTCCATGAAGTAAGAAAAAGCTATTTGTTACTTCTTTTACACTGATGCCAATAACTGTGTTCATGCATGATGAAGATGTGGGTGGTTTAATAACTATTACTGGATATGCCAAGACTATGGTAAAGAAGATTAAGTACAAATTCTCTATCATGGTTTTGGCCAGTATGATTCCCTACAGATTCCAGCACATAGGGGTCCAAGGACAAGAATGTAGAATTTGAGAGTTCGAGATTCAGAAGGTAAGGCCAAAGTATTCTGCTTTCCAGTTTTCCCATGTCGATATATTGTTCAGACTGAGTGAGACAACAAGAGTAATTGTTCCCAGCTGACAAGTATTTTGGTTTCCAGTTTTGTTATATATCGCTACTTCTTCCTTCTGTACTTTTGAATAGGAATCATACCTGAAGATCTCTTTGTGTGGTTTGGTTTTATCATTTTGTTATATATCAGAAGAAGCCACGTAAATAAACATGGAATGCAACTTGAGTGGACTCATGCCAAGGCACTGCACTCTGCTACCACTAAGGTATGTTCAAAAAAAATTAGTGAAAATATATTCTGACAGCCACTTGGCTTCTCACCCTTACTGATCAAATTTATTCTAACTTATTTTGATCGAACAAATGGATGAATTACATCTAACTAAATTAATATGTTTCCGTTGATTTTATTATAAGCATGCCTCGGGTGCCCTTTTAGGTTAGACATAACCTGCAGAAGGAGGGAGGAGCTACTAATGCAGAGTGTCCTAAGGTTGTGAGGCTGTGAACATGAAAATGTTAATTATTGCTGCTGCATTGTTCAGAGACTGCCACAAATAATTAAAGTAATGAACGACATCCCTATTTTGTACTGCCAATTATTGCTCCTATCCGAAATTCATATTTGGGATGCACTTCCATGTTTGTGAGACGGTATGCAAGGGATACATATACATTGTGATGCCGACAAGTTATCTTAAAAATTTATAACTTGCAACATTTTACTTTGACAGTACTGTTTCTTGTGTTGATAAACTAATACAAAAACTTGTGACTCCCGATGCTTTTAGTTGAACCCACATTCCAGATAATTCTAAGGTAACACTTACATCATGCAAAATGGAGGTAGAAATCAAAGAACTATGTAAACCCAGGGAAAAGGAAAGAAACAGCATAAACAAAGTTTTCATGCACTCTAGGGAGCTTGGTGACATGACGACATGTCACCCACCATGGCAATAGTTAGATGATGGTAAGTATTAGCTAATGAAGCAGTCACAGACACATGTATCAGTGAGAAACAGACGAGATGTGGGCCTCTACATACTCATCACACTACTTCTCCAAATCCCAAAAGCCAAGTTCAAATATCTTCTCCCATTCCCTAATTTCTACTTGGCTACCACAGCGGCCACTGCACTTCTCCTTACCTCTCTCTTGCATGTCCAATATCCACTCTCCATCCCCTGTCAGACTAGCGTCTTCTCAACCACCTCTTGCACACCCCAACCACCTCCCCTGCTACCACCACATTATCTCCTGATATTTCTGCCTTGCGCCTCCAGCTCCTATAATGCCCAATGGCTCACTTTGCTAGAGATGGAGAGAGGAGAGGAAGCGACAGCAGCAGAAGTCAGCTGGATAGAGGCAGCAGCATATGTCGGCAGAAGTGACATGGGGAGGGGTGACAGCGGTAGCCTTGACCACCAGGACCCTTTAACCCTCCTCCAGGCTCCAGATCTGACAAGCTCAGGCGCGCAAAGCTCCAAGGGAAGGGCAAAGGCTCCCATCATCTGCCTACAGCAGACTGGAAAACATGGCAATGCAAACGCAATGCCTTGACAACCCTGACCTTAATTTTGTATCAAAGAAATGCCAGAAAGCCAAAAGCTACAAAACTGATCTGGTGATTTTGTTGGTATAACTGGACTGCATCAATGGCATATACTAGTGATCTATTCACGTTCAGTTCAGAACATGCAAATGAATCTCAACAATAAATCTTGTTGGTGCACCAAATAATTGCAATTCAAATAATGTCATCATAGCATGAACAGAAAAAAAGAAACATACCGTAGCAGAAATACCACAAAGGAACATAAACAGTATAATTTGGAGTAATCCTCCAAGAACGGCAACCGCACGTACAGCTCGAAGCTGAGACAAAGTTGAAACACCATTTATTTAGTTAACTGCATATTGACATTGGTACAAATATCTAATAAATGTATAAAAAAACAAAGATGGATACTTTTGCTGTAGAGAATTCAAGTCCCAGAGCAAAAAGGAGAAATATCACACCAAACTGAGCTACTGTCTCAACCTGGAAGAAAAAGCAGAAATCATATTATTGACTATGCAAAATAAACACAATCACATGTACTCATTACGAAATTTTCTTGTAAACTTGGGTAGGGTATGAAAACAGAAGTGCAGAAACAAGTCAAAAGTACACTCATTTCTACGCTTAAGATTAATTGCATATAATATAACAGGCATGATCTATTCGTCTGATGAAGCAGTGAAATAGCTGAACAAAAGCGCATGCAATTTTTCATTTAACAATGATGTTATTTTTTTGGAACTTCAAAGGACTGTCATATATTAATAGGTCATTTAATAAGAACAGTAATCTTATTTGCTTCAAAATGGAACGGTGGTATATCTACAAATTGAAAACGTAAACGAATACAAAATTGAGAAAGTGATAGGATCAAGTACGGAATTGAGAAATATGATAGGATAGTCGGATGCAAGTCGAAGTAGATGTAGCTCATGAGTGTATCACAAATGACTAAATCACTAAATGATTGTCGGCTGGGACCCAGCACTCAGGGGTTTATGCAAAACTCAAACGAGTTCTATTAGTTACACCACAACAATTGTTTCACAAAGTTAGTCAGGTATCATAAGCAAATATTAGTTTTTGATTCATAATCTAACCTAGCACAGTAAAACCATTCAAGATATTGTAGTCAGTATTAGGAAAACATCAACTACTTTAATTTCACTAAGTCAAAAGGCCAGTAGGCCGAATAATTGGTCAACAGGCGCAAAACCTACAGAATGATATATGGAATGATAACTGAATGCTTTGAAATAACAATACACTGCGGAAGCTGGTGAAGCTTCGTCATTAACAATGGTGTAACCTCTGTCCAAATGTCAACTCCACCCAAGACACCGATGATATCAAATATTTTCCACGTGTGCAATACATACTCAGTCGTATGACCTAACTGGTCAAAATAAAAATTGCCCCCTACATTCCCAGATCCCGTACCTCTCCAGGCGTCTCCAGGCGCAGCTCCTCTTCCCCGCAGGGAAGAGCCACCGGAGCCGCCAAGGCCGGCGGGCCGAGGCAGGAAGGAAGGAGGGGGCTCGCCGGGCCGAGGCAGGAAGGAGGGAGGTAGGGGAAGGAAAGGGGGGGGGTAGGAGGAGGCGGAGTAGCTACCTCTCCCGGCGGCGGTGGCGTGGTAGACCGAGGCGGCGGCGAGGTAGACCGGGGCGACGGCGAAGTAGACCGGGGCGGCGGCGTGGTAGACCTGGGTGGCGGCGAAGTAGACCGGGGCGACGGCGAAGTAGACCGGGGTGGCGGCGCGGCCAGGCTCGGTGGCGGGGAGGGGCGGGGGAGGGGCGGGCTGCGGTGGCGGGGGAGGGACGGGGAAGGGGCGGGCTGCGGTGGCGTTGGAGGGGTGGGCTGGCGGCGGTGCTGGGCGGTGGCGGGGATGGCGGGGTTGGGGTGGTGGGTGGGTGAGGTGGGGGGAGAGAGAGAGGGGTGGGGCTGGGCTGGGAGAGAGAGAGGGGTGGGGCAGGGCTGGGAGAGAGAGAGGGGTGGGGCCGGGCTGGGTGAGAGTGGAGATAGCCCCACCTCTTTGCCATCAGCCAGCAGATGGCAAAGTTCTTTGCCATCTGCTGGCTGATGGCAAAGAGGTGGGGCTAGTGCGCCGTTACAACGCCGTCGTCCGCTGGACCCCACCAACCTCTTTGCCGTGTGCCAGCAGACGGCAAAGATTCTTTGCCATCTGCTGGCAGATGGCAAAGAATTGGCTGATGGCAACCAGGTTCTTTGCCGTCTGTCAGTTCTTTGCCGTCTGTTTTTTGTAAGCAGATGGCAAAGACGTTCTTTGCCATCCGCTGGCAGATGGCAAAGAGCTGACTGATGGCAAATTCCCTGTTTCCAGTAGTGACTCATGTGTTGAGATCAAGACATTCCAATCCAACCATTTGAACCTTGATTTCTAGCCTTTCCCAAGTTGCTTTCCACTCAAATCCTTCTTCCACCATAGCCAAATCTGTGAGGAGTTGTTTGAGTGTTGGGGAGACTATAGTTTGAAGCACAAGAGCAAGGAGTTCATCAACAACACACCGTCTATTACCTTTTGGAGAGTGGTGTCCCCTAGATTGGTTAGGTGTCACTTGGGAGCCTCCGACATGATGTGGACGTGAACCAAGGAGTTTGTAAGGGCAAGGAGATCGCCTACTTCGTGAAGATCTACCCCGAGTGAGGCTAGTCCTTCGTGGACGTAAGCCATGGTGGAATAGACAAGGTTGCTTCTTCGTGGACCCTTTGTGGGTGGAGCCCTCCGTGGACTCGCGCAACCGTTACCCTTCGTGGGTTGAAGTCTCCATCAACATGGACGTACGATAGCACCACCTATCGGAACCACGCCAAAAATCACCGTGTCTTCATTGCGTTTGAAATCTCCGATCCCCTCCTTTACTTACATATGCAATTGTTAATTTTCGCTGCTACACTCTTAGAATTGCATGTGTAGGGTGATGCTTGACTTGTGTTCTTGCTAAAATCTGCCTACAACTAAAATTGGGAAAATGTTAGGTTTTTATTTGGTCAAGTAGTCTAATCACCCCCCCTCTAGACATACTTTCGATCCTACAAGTGGTATCAGAGCTTTGGTCTCCATAAGCCTTGATTTCCATTGCTTTGGTGATCATAGCCTTGGTCTCACAACCTAGGAGAGTATGGCGTCTAGTGAGGGTAACTATCATCGTAGAGGTCCATATTTTGATGGTACAAACTTTGCTAGTTGGAAATATAAGATGAAGATGCATATTCTTGGTCATAACCCCGCCGTTTGGACTGTTGTTCGTGTTGGCTTGCAAGGTGATTTCTTTGAGGATGGCAAGGAACCGGATCATGAAGCAACCCCGGAAGAATTGAAGATGTTGCAATACAATGCTCAAGCTTGCGACATTCTCTTCAATGGTTTGTGCCCCGAGGAGTTCAACAAGATCAGCCGCCTCGAGAATGCAATGGAAATTTGGGATACTTTGGTTGATATGGACGAGGGTACCGAGTCCGTCAAGGAATCTAAGTTGGATGTGCTTCAAAGTCAACTTGACAAGTTCAAGATGAAGGATGGTGAAGGAGTTGCTGAAATGTACTCTAGGCTTGCTCTCATCACAAATGAGATTGTCGGTTTTGGAAGTGAAGAGATGACCGACAAATTCATCATCAAGAAGATCCTTAGAGCTTTGGATGGAAAATATGATACCGAGTGAACATTGATCCAAATGATGCCAAATTACAAAGATCTCAAGCCCACGGAAGTCATTGGAAGGATTGTAGCTCATGAAATGTCACTCAAGGACAAAGAGGAGCTACACAACAAATCAAGTGGTGCTTACAAAGCCTCAACCGATGCTCCAACAACTCCAAGTGACAAGCTAGTATCCAATGAAGAGATAAACCTAATGGTGAAAAGATTCAACAAGTTCTACAAGAACAAAGGGAAAGAAAGAAGCTCTAGCTCAAGACACTATGAGAAAAGATCATCAAGTCGTGACCGTAATTGCTACAATTGTGGAAAACCCGGACACTATTCCAATGAGTGTACGGCTCCCTACAAGAAAAGAGACGAATCACCAAGAGGAAGACATAGAAGAGATGAATCACCTCATAAGGAGAGAAGGAGTAGACATGATCGTTATGAATGAAGACACTCTCGAAGAAGCAAGGATTCAGAGAGGAAGGATAAGTCATCAAAGAGCTACACAAGCACAAGACATCAAGCTCATATTGGTGAATGGGTTTCTGGCTCTGACTCCGACAACCACTCCGAGAGAAGTTATCACTCCAACTCCGACTATAGTCAAGATGAAGGTGTTGCCGGACTTGCTCTTGTGTCATCCAACTCCCATGACCTATTTGACTCACCAAATGAAGGAATTGGAAGATGCTTCATGGCAAAAGGCCCCAAGGTATCACACCCCGAGTATCTTGATTTCAATAGTGATGAAGATGATTTGCTTGGTGATGATGATTTACTTATTGATAAGGCTAGTGATGTGAGCTATAATGAAAATGCTAGTAATCATGATAGTCAAGAGGAAACGAGTGACAATGCTATGAAGGAGATTGAGCGTCTAACTAAAGAACTAAATTCTCTTAAGTTAGCTCATGAAACAAGTCAAGAGGATCATAGAGAACTTCTAAGAACTCATGAGAAGCTACGCTTCGAGAAGCTAAATTTAGAGCAAGAGCATGAGTTTCTTAAAGCTATCAATGACGATCTTTGAAAGAAGAGTTCTTCATATCTTGCCAAACGTTTACTCTTGTCTACCTTTATGCCACAAGTTAAACCAAAGCAAACTAGCAACAAGGGTAAAAAGGGTTCTACCTCTAGTAGTAACAATACCAATGCTAAGTCCAATGTTGTTGCTTCTTGTAGTTCTATTGATTCCACTAATGATTCTCTTAGCCAAGTTACGCTTGAGCAAGAAAATATGCTATTGAAAGGAATTATAGAAAAAGGTGTCTACAACAGCCTTGCCGGGAGTAAGAAATTTGAGGAAATTGTACGCAAGCAAGGAAGGCACCGGAAGAACCAAGGTGTTGGTTTTGAATGAAAGTTCAATGCCAATGGAGTTGAGTGGGAAGAAGATCAATACCCCAAGACGAAGTTTGTTCCTCAACAAGAGAAGTATGATCCTACTTCCTTGAAGGGAACACAAGCTCAAGAAGATCTTCCACCACAAGACCACAAGCTAAAAGGCAAGGACAAGCTTCAAGAAGAGATTGATTCATTTGAAGAAGCTCCTCAAGCCTTGGTCAAGTGGGTTCCCAAGACTTCATAAAGTTCTACTTCATCAAGTGCTACTACAACTCCAAGGATTCCCATCAAGTTGATGTGGGTCCAAAAGAAGAAGAACTAGAGAGTTCTTGAGGGTGGCTCCGCCAACAAACTTCACTCATATACATTTTGGCAAGAACTTGTGCAACCAACTTCCACATCTTGCACTAGTTCATGGAGTCACAAACGCTCTTGTTGGTAAGGAAAGGGACAAGGTATTCAATGCATTCATGGACATCATCATATGTGTATTTCACTCTATGTCTATGGATATCCTTGTATGTTCCTTGTGTGGGACTAACCCATGTAGGTATTGAAAGCACAAAACTCCAAAGGATTGCTCCCAACTCTTGATGGTCTACATCTACTTTGAGCATCCACATCTTCAACATTTACATGAAGTCATCATCGACAAAACCCAAGGTTAGTTCATCCCTCTTTGGGGGGATATCACATCTAGGGGGAGCTTTGCTCTAAACAATTGAGCTAAAGCAACTCTAATGGTGTGAACACATCAATGCTTTATGTAAAAGTGGCAACCACACTTGTGCTTAAACGATGAGTATGACCTATGATCAAGTGCTCTCATTTGACTCCTAAGTCAATATACTCATATATAGATGACCTAGTCATCGCCATTGCTTGATAGATGCTAGAATTGGTTATACATGTTTGACACATATTTCATTTGCCATCCTATTGTGTGAGCATGTTGGTTTGCATGTTTTGTTCATTCGAGGACATCCATTTGTTGTTTTGATTGTCTTGGGTTTTCTGGCCAAGTGGATGTACAAGAATGCCTAAGTACCTTCTCTAGCTATCTATGCTTTCTTGTCTCAAATTCCATTCTTGCTACATCAGAAAAATTGAACAAGTCATTTTCGGACCCTCCGGGTGAGGAGCACTCGGAGCCACCGATCTGAAAGGGCTGAACCTCGAAAACCTTCTACATGATTTCGGCCGAACCAATCCACTCACACTCGGTCCAACCGAAACCATTTAGATTGATCTAGGTTTCCATCTCGGTGTCACCGAGTTGAACCATTTCGGCGCCACCGATGTGCTAAACTGCTTGCAGTTACACATATCGGTGCCACCGAGTTGTCCAACTCGGAGCCACCGACAGCACACGGGTATATATACCTCGCGGGCCCGAACGGTTGAAATTTCTCAAACCCCCTCGTTCCCGCACCCCGTTGCTGCCGTCGCCCAGGTCTCCGGATCGTCGCCCTTGTCTCTAGCGCGCCTTCGCTGCCGGAATTCGTCGCCGTCAACGACAATCTGCTCCTCCGTTGCCGCCGTAGAGGATCTCCACCAAGTTAGGGTGAGATTCGACCCCTTTTGTGCTCAAAATTCTGATTCAATGCACGATTCGATTGCCATTATTCTTGCCACGGATTGAGAACTTCCTTTACACTGCAAATTCCATAGATTAGATTCGAGTAAAACTTTTAGGTTTAAATTTCCGCCGATCGCATCTCGGACCGACCGATTAGAAATTTTCGGAGTCACCGATTTGGCCCCAGGCCATAGCACTAGTACGTCTCGGTGCCACCGAGTTGTACGAATCGGTGAGACCGAAAGTAAAATCTCTGTGAAACCCTAGCATCTCGGAGTCACCGAACCCCATCTCGGTCTGACCGAAATGGAGTGTAAAGTTTCTGTTGAGTACTTCGGTATCACCGAGATGATCAACTCGGTCCATCCGAAATGCCTTCTGTGAAAACTTGAAACTAAGATTTGAACTCAATTTTCATGAAAAACTTCTGCTTTTTGTGATGACTCATTTACTCTGCCCATACCCATCTATTCACAGGGTCAGCTTTGCAAGATGTCTGATGCCAGCGATAGCCAGAACTTGTCAGAGCAGCAAACATATCTCAGCTCAGGTTCTAGTCCTGCAGAAAGCTTTTATGAGGGAGAGAGATGCTCTCCAGATCTTCCAAAGGCTGCAACAAGGACCAGGAAGAAGAGAACCTCAGATGATGAGGATGAGGACTTTGTTGCTAGTGAAGCAGCATCAAAGAAGAAGAGAGTTGTGCTTGCAAAGGAGTATAGCACCAAACCATCTGCTAGAACCAAAGAGAAGACATCAGTCAAGAAAGTCACTAAGGAAACTATGACATTCACACTTGAGGAACCAAGTGATGCCGAAGCAGCTGCAGGAAAGAAGAGAGCAAGGAAGACTACTGCTCATGTGATTGGCAAACCCTCCATGAGGACTGATGATGATGATGAGGAGGAGCCAGCAGCTGATACACCTCCTGCCAAGTCTCAAAAGCTTATGTCACATGCTATAAGGACTGCTGCCCCCACCAAGTCCAAGCCAAAAGCTACTGCACCCAAGAGGTCAACTAGAAACATTCCTGCTACAGAGAAGAACAAGGCCCCTGTGCCTGAAGCTGATGTTGAGGAGGAGCCACTAGTGCTCAGAAAATTGAAGCCAAAGATTCCAGATCATGACAATGCACACCCAGTTGCAGAGAATATGATGCTCAAGAAGGATAAAGGACTGCGTCAATGGAGATTGTCTAATCCTTATGCTGCCAGAAGAAGAACTGCTTGTGATTACCACTTCCAGACCAGAGAACAACAAGACTTCTATGAGACTGTTTTGCTTGATAAGAAGCCAATTGTCAGTGACGTGAGATGGGTGGACTGGAAGTACATCGATGCAAATGAGGACTATTTCCCCCATGTTCATGAGAGTTTTCGGATAGCTGGTGTTGATGAATTTGTTGGACAGAAGCTTACAAAGTGGAATGATGAGATGATCATGCAATTCTACTCCACAGCTCATTTCTGTCCTGATGGCAGGATTGTGTGGATGACTGAGGGTTCCAGATACCAGTCAACCATCTCTGAGTGGGCTACTCTTCTTGGTGCTCCAGAAGAAGAAGATGATGACATTGACATTTATGCCAAGCTCAAGATGGACCACAACTCCATGGCCAATATGTATACAGCTATTCCAGAGAAGGACATCGAGACACACAAGCTAGGGTTAGTGAAGCACCTGCTACCTGGTTTGGCCACTACAAACACTATCTTGAGGTACACTCTGTTGCCCAAGTCAGGAGATGATAAGATGATACGTGGCCACTCCATCAACTTGCTGCACCTCTTTGATAGACCTCAGAAGTTCAAGGTGATGAGCTTGATTGTTGAAAGCATCAAGAGGACAGCTGCTGATCAGAAGAGATCTTGTGGATATGCTCCACACATCCAGATGCTCATCAACTCCAAGGTTGGAACGAGCACTTATCTTCTTGATCGTGAGCATCTCCCACTGCGTCCAGAGTTTGAGGACAATGTCATTGTGATGGATCCTTCGCATCCCACCTCTGCTCAAGCATAAGAGAAGATCCGAGTAGCCGCAGAAGCAAAAGCAGCCAAGGAGGCATCTGCTCCCAATGCTCCCATTGCCAACCTCAAGTCGAAGAGTGACCAGATGACTTATCTGCTAGAAGCCACCCTGATGATTGAGCGAAGTCTGGCCAACCTCACCCAGAACCAGGCTAGCTTAGAGCGGATAGTCGAGACGAAGATTCACGATCTAGATGTCAAGATCACAGAGGTTCAGACCATTGTGGAGAAGCTGAAGGACGACGTTGATGCAGCCTGGGCAGCCACTTCAGATGACAGTGGAGATGACAGACCCACTACAGACAGATTCCAGTCAGTGCCCAGGACAGCCAAGTCTGCTGCAGTGCCAGTTGTGGATCCGAGGACCACAGTCTCTGCACCTGCTGCTGCTGCTACAGTGCCACCTCCGGTCTCTACTCCACCAGCCCAGTAGACATCAGCTGAAGCCTTCGCAGATGCACTTCTCTCTACGCCGTCTACGCATACCGGAGCTGCCAGCCGGAGATCCCCTTCAGGAGCTTCCGAGGATCATGCCTAGAGTGCCGCATTAGTCCTATACCTATTCGAGCTTTTTGGTACTGGTTGCCAAAGGGGGAGAATTTGTATAGATCTTAGGCTTTGAGAGAGAGAGAGTCTTGCTTTGCTCATTGGTTTTTCTCGAGTTCTTTTGCTACTATTTGCTTTATGGTACTTCTGTTTGATGTGTGCTTGATACTACGTGTGTGAGATACTTTGAAGTACTTTGATCGTTATGTCTGTGAGATTCCACATGTGTGATTGATCATACCATGCTTCATGCTATGCTTAATGCTTATACTTGTCATTATCTTGTATGATCATTCACTTGTGTTGGTGATGCATGCCTACTATTCCACTCATATCATTTTGCGCGCTCCACCAAGTTGTATGTGACATGGAAGAGTGACCCATGATCCTAATCGATTGTGCATTTGTATTCAAACGCAATTTTTTTAATAATGCACAAATTTAGGGGGAGCTCTTGCTTATCACATACTTCTCAAAGCGACGATGTATTTCATTCATTTAATCATTTGTCGAAGCTTTGATCTATATGTTGTCATCAATTACCAAAAAGGGGGAGATTGAAAGCACATTTGCTCCCTTGGTGGTTTTGGTAATTCATAACAACATATATCTCATTGAACTAATATCCATTCAAGTTAAAGATTTCAGGATGTTCAATGATTGGCATGGCAAGGACTAGATATGTGGACCCTTCAAAATGCTAAGGACATAGATTGGCAAAAGATCAAGACTCTACATTTTTGGTTTAGTGATCCAAGATCACATTGAGTCCATAGGAAAGCCAACACTATTAAAAGGGGATGAGGTGTTGCTTAATGGTCTTTTTGCTCAAGTGCTTAGTGACAGTGACAGTACCCCTAAATCCTCAACCACTTTCTCCATCCAAATATGTCCAAAACCTACATTCCAACTCGGCCCCACCGAAATTTCCTATCCGGAGCCACCAAGCTCATCTGGACTTAGCCACTGCCAAAACCCTAACAAATCGGATCCACCGATATGGATCTCGGTCCCACCGAGATGGCCTTGCTAAATCTCTGTAATCGTTTGCACTTACTTCGGTCTCACCGAGTTTTGCAAATCGGTCTCACCGAGATGGCTTGCCAACTCTCTGTTACCTTATTGCTTCATTTCGGTCCTACCGAGTTGATGCAATCGGTGCCACCGAGACGAGATTTGCCCTAACCATTGCACTTCGGTCCATCCGAGTTGTTCCAGTCGGTCCCACCGAGTTTCCTAACATTCATATCTTTTACACTGTTCGGTGGCACCGAGATTTCTGATCGGTGCCACCGAGTTGGGTCAAAAGTATGTAACGGTTGGATCTTGTGTGGAGGCTATATATACCCCTCCACCAGTTGCTTCTAAGTAAGGAGAGCCATCAGAATGTGCCTACACTTCCACCATACATTTTTTGAGAGAGAACCACCTACTCATGTGTTGAGATCAAGACATTCCAATCCAACCATTTGAACCTTGATTTCTAGCCTTTCCCAAGTTGCTTTCCACTCAAATCCTTCTTCCACCATAGCCAAATCTGTGAGGAGTTGTTTGAGTGTTGGGGAGACTATCGTTTGAAGCACAAGAGCACGGAGTTCATCAACAACACACCGTCTATTACCTTTTGGAGAGTGGTGTCTCCTAGATTGGTTTGGTGTCACTTGGGAGCCTCCGACATGATGTGGAGTTGAACCAAGGAGTTTGTAAGGGCAAGGAGATCGCCTACTTCATGAAGATCTACCCCGAGTGAGGCTAGTCCTTCGTGGACGTAAGCCATGGTGGAATAGACAAGGTTGCTTCTTCGTGGACCCTTTGTGGGTGGGGCCCTCCGTGGACTCGCGCAGCCGTTACCATCCGTGGGTTGAAGTCTCCATCAACGTGGACGTACGATAGCACCACCTATGGGAGCCATGCCAAAAACCACCGTGTCTTCATTGCGTTTGAAATCTCTGATCCCCTCCTTTAATTACATATGGAATTGTTTACTTTCCGCTGCTACACTCTTAGAATTGCATGTGTAGGGTGATGCTTGACTTGTGTTCTTGCTAAAATCTGCCTACAACTAAAATTGGGAAAAGGTTATGTTTTTATTTGGTCAAGTAGTCTAATCACCCCCTCTAGACATACTTTCGATCCTACAACATCACGTCCGAGACAAGTAGACCGACTCCTGCTTGCATCTACTACTATTACTCCACACATCGACCACTATCCAGCATGAATCTAGTGTATTAAGTCCATAAAGAACGGAGTAACGCCTTAAGCAAGATGACATGATGTAGACAAAGTAAACTCACGCATGAATAAACCCCATCTTTTTACACTTAATAGCAACGATACATACGTATCATGGCCCTTTCTGTCACTGGGATTGAGCACCGCAAGATCGAACCCATTACAAAGCACCTCTTCCCATGGCAAGATAAATCAATGTAGTTGGCCAAACCAAATCAATATATCAGAGAAGAAATATGAAGCTATAATAATCATGCATAAAAGAGATCAGAGAAGACTCAAATAATATTCATGGATAATCTGATCATAAACTCACAATTCATCGGATCCCAACAAACACACCGCAAAAAGTGATTACATCGGATAGAACTCCAAGAACATCGAGGAGAACATTGTATTGAAGATCAAAAAGAGAGAAGAAGCCATCTAGCTACTAACTATGGACCCGAAGGTCTGTGGTAAACTACTCACGCATCATCGGAAGGGCAGCAAGGTTGATGTAGATCCCCTCCGTGATCGATTCCCCCTCCGGCGGAGTACCAGAAAAGGCCTCCAGATGAGATGTCTCGAGAACAGAAGCTTGCGGCGGTGGAAAAAGTATTTCGTGGACTCCCCTATAGGTTTCCTGATTTTTGGGAATTTATAGTGGTGGATTTAGTTCAAAAGAGGCAGAGGTGGGCCCACGACGCACCAGGGCGCGCCTGCCCCCCCCCCAGGCGCGCCCTGGTGGCTCGTGGCCACCTCCTAGGGCTTTTGGCCTTCTGCCGAAGCTTCTAGTGTTGGTTATGTCCAGAAAAAAATCTCCAAAAAGTTTCGTGGTATTTGGACTTCGTTTGGTATTGATATTCTGTAAAACCAAAAACAGACAGAAAACAACAACTGGCACTGGGCACTAAGTTAATAGGTTAGTCCCAAAAAATGATATATAATTGCTGTAAATGTATATAAAAACACCCAAGATTGATAATATAACAGCATGTAACAATAAAAAATTATAGATACGTTGGAGACGTATCACTCGTCCTCGAGTAGGTAAATGATAAAAAAAAATTATGAAGTGCGAATGCTAGCATAGTGCACAAGTTTGATCAATGATAATTTCAATCACTTTTCCTAACATCATAACAACAACAACTCTTTCTCATAAAACTCATCATGATAAAGTAGCAATCAATTCACATGTTATGGTTTAAACAATACATTCTCTTGAAACTTAACAAGCTATGTTTTAGTCACCAAACAATTCCAATGCATCTCATTTTCAACAGAGTCTAAGTAAGAGCTCCACATACTCAATTATCATATAGTCTTCTATGATTGCTAATACTCAAAGCATATTTTTAGAACAAATGGCATCCATCGAACACAGAGAAAGATAGGGGCTTAATGTTTCGCCTCCCAACTCATTTATCATAGAGATAATTGTCAACAATAATAAATCATGATCAAATATATTTGAATGGATATATGTGCCTAGATCTATCCCCACCACATGATGCTTGCCAACTATAGAATAGGTTGGAATAAGAAGTTGACTCAACAAAAATAAATAGCATGAAAGTAAATAACATAAAAGTAAATAGAATGCCCCTTTGCAGAAGGAAGCAGGTATTTGCAGAGGTGCCAGAGCTCATAGCTTAAAACAGAGATGAATACATTTTGAGTATTGTGCCTTTCCTGTCAACGTCACGATCGATAGTTCTCAATATCTTCCATGCTAAACACATTATAGGCGGTTCCCAAGTGGAAAGGTAAAGTTTACTCCCCCTCAACCATTCAAACAAAAGCCATGGCTAGCCGAATCCTCGGGTGCCCTCCATACAATCAACTTTCCCGGGGAGTTTCTTTAATTATTTTGTTTTGCGGGACTGGGCATCCCAATTACCGCCCTCTCTCATGCAATGACAAGTGACTAAACACTCATCATGAGAATAACTCGCTTAATATGGAAGATACTGACCACCCACTGCCGCCTCATGAGCGGTACGGGCACACAAAACAGATGCTTATTTGAATGATTAGAGGTGGCACATGCAAATTTACTTGGAATGGCAGGGTAATACCGTATATAGGTAGGTATGGTGGACACTCATGGAAGAAACTTGGCTCAAGGATTTTGGATGCACAAGCAGTATTCCCGCTTAGTACAGAAATTTAGGCTAGCAAAAGATTCTAAACAAGCACCACATGTTAGAGGATCCATAACAATATAACTGTTGGGGAACGTTGCATGGAAAACAAAAAAAATTCTACGCACACGCAAGATCTATCCATGGAGATGCATAGCTACGAGAGGGGGAGTGTGTCTACGTACCCTCGTAGACCGTAAGCGGAAGCGTTAGAACAACGCGGTTGATGTCGTCGAACAACTTCACGATCCAACCGACCGAGCACCGAACGTATGGCACCTCCGCGTTCAGCACACGTTCAGCTCGGTGACGTCCTCGACTTCTTGATCCAGCAAGACGGCGAGGTAGTGGATGAGTTCCGGCAGCACGACGGCGTGGTGACGGTGATGGTGATGCTATCTCCGTAGGGCTTCGCCCAAGCACTGCGAAAATATGACCGAGGGACGGAACTGTGGGGCGGGGGGGGGGGGGGGGCGCACACGGCTAAGACAATTTTGTGTCTTGTTTGGGGCGCCCCCTCTCCTCTATTTATATATGTGTAGGGGCTTGGAGTAGAAGGAATAGTGCCACGTGGACAGTACCACGTGAATAGTACCACGTGGACAGTACTCATATAACACTATATCGTCAACGAACGTTAAGCGTGCGGACCCTACGGGTTCGGGAATGATGTAGACATGACCGAGACGCCTCTCCGGTCAATAATCAATAGCGGAACCTGGATGCCCATATTGGTTCCTACATATTCCACGAAGATCTTATCGGTCGAACCGCAATGACAACATACGTAATTCCCTTTGTCCGTCGATATGTTACTTGCCCGAGATTCGATCGTCGGTACCTCCATACCTAGTTCAATCTCGTTACCGGCAAGTCTCTTTACTCGTTCCGTAATACATCATCCCGTAACTAACTCCTTAGTCACTTTGCTTGCAAGCTTCTTATGATGTGCATTACCGAGAGGGCCCAGAGATACCTCTCCGAAACACGGAGTGACAAATCCCAGTCTCGATCCATGCCAACTCAACAGACACCTTCAGAGATACCTGTAGAGCATCTTCATGATCACCCAGTTACATTGTGACGTTTGATAGCACACAAGGTATTCCTTCGGTATCCGGGAGTTGCATGATCTCATGGTCGGAGGAACATGTATTTGACATTCAAGAAAGCAGTAGCAATAAATAGAACGATCATATGCTAAGCTAACAGATGGGTCTTGTCCATCACATCATTCTCCTAATGACGTGATCCCGTTATCAAATGACAACTCATGTCTATGGTTAGAAAACCTTAACCATCTTTGATCAACGAGCTAGTCTAGTAGAGGCTCACTAGGGACTTGGTATTTGTTTATGTATTCACACATGTATTTAAGTTTCCGGTCAATACAATTCTAGCATGAATAATAAACCTTTATCATGAACAAGGAAATATAAAATAATAAAAACTTTATTATTGCCTCTAGGGCATATTTCCATCAGTCTCCCACTTGCACTAGAGTCAATAATCTAGTTCACATCGCCATGTGATTAACACCCAAGAGTTCACTAGAGTCAATATCTAGTTCACATCACCATGTGATTAACACTCAAAGAGTTCTAAGGTGTGATCATGTTTTGCTCGTGAGAGAGAATTTTAGTCAATGGGTCTGCAATATTCAGACCCATGTGTGCTTTGCAAATCCTTATGTCATACTGTAGATGCTGCTATCACGCTTTACTTGGAGCTATTCCAAATGACTGCTCCATTATACGTATCCGGTTTGCTACTCAGAGATATCCAGATTGGTGTCAAAGCTTGCATCGATGTAACCCTTTACGACGAACTCTTTATCACCTCCATAATCGAGAAACATTTCCTTAGTCCTTTAGTTACTAAGGATAATTTTGACCGCTGTTCAGTGATCCACTCCTGGATCACTCTTGTACCCCCTTTGCCAGACATGTGGCAAGGCACACATTAGGTGTGGTACACAGCATGGCATACATTATAGAACCTATGGCTGAGGCATAGGGAATGACTTTCATTCTCTCTCTATCTTCTGCCGTGGTCGAGCTTTGAGTCTTACTCAACTTTACACCTTACAATACAGGCAAGAACTCCTTCTTTGACTGATCCATTTTGAACTCCTTCAAAATCTTGTCAAGGTATGTACTCATTGAAAGTCTTATCAAGCGTCTTGATCTATCTCTATAGATCTTGATGCCCAATATATAAGCAGCTTCATCGAGGTTTTTCATTCAAGTATCCTTTTATGCCATCCAGAAATTCTATATCATTTCCAATCAACAATATGTCATCCACATATAATATTAGAAATGCTACTGAGCTCCCACTCACTTTCTTGTAAATACAGGCTTCACCGTAAGTCTGTACAAAACCATATGCTTTGATCACCTCATCAAAGCGTATATTCCAACTCCGAGATGCTTGCACCAGTCCATAGATGGATCGCTGGAGCTTGCACACTTTGTTAGCACCCTTAGGATCAACAAAACCTTCTGGTTGCATCATATACAACTCTTCTTTGAGAAAACCATTAAGGAATGCAGTTTTGACATCCATTTGCCAGATCATAAAATGCGGCAATTGCTAACATGATTCGGACACACTTAAGCATCGCTACGGGTGAGAAAGTCTCATCGTAGTCAACCCCTTGAACTTGTCGAAAACCTTTCGCGACAAGTCGAGCTTTGTAGACAGTGATATAACCATCAGCGTTTGTCTTCCTCTTAAAAATCCATTTATTCTCAATGGCTTGCCGATCATCGGGCAAGTCCACCAAAGTCCATACTTTGTTCTCATACATGGATCCTATCTTAGATTTCATGGCCTCAAGCCATTTGTCGGAATCTGGGTTCATCATAGCTTCTTCATAGTTCGTAGGTTCGCCGTTGTCTAACAACATGACTTCCAGAACAGGATTACCGTACCACTCTGGTGCGGAACGTACTCTGGTCGACCTACGAGGTTCAGTAGTAACTTGATCTGAAGTTTCATGATCTTCACCATTATCTTCCTCTCTTATTGGTGTAGGCATCACGGGAACGGTTTTCTCGGATGAGCTACTTTCCAATTCGAGAGAAGGTACAATTACCTCATCAAGTTCTACTTTCCTCCCACTCATTTCTTTCGAGAGAAACTCCTTCTCTAGAAAGGACCCATTCTTGGCAACAAAGACCTTGCCTTCGGATCTGTGGTAGAAGGTGTACCCAATTGTTTCTTTAGGGTATCCTATGAAGACACACTTCTCCGCTTTGGGTTCAAGCTTATCAGGTTGAAGCTTTTTCACATAAGCATCGCATCCCCAAACTTTAAGAAACGACAGCTTAGGTTTCTTGCCAAACCATAGTTCATACGGTGTCGTCTCAACGGATTTAGACGGTGCCCTATTTAACGTGAATACAGCTGTTTCTAATGCATAACCCCAAAACGATAGTGGCAAATCGGTAAGAGACATCATAGAACGCACCATATCCAATAAAGTACGGTTACAACGTTCGGACACACCATTACGCCGTGGTGTTCCAGGTGGCGTGAGTTGTGAAACAATTCCACATTTTCTTAAATGAAGGCCAAACTCGTAACTCAAATATTCGCCTCCGCGATCGGATCGTAGAAACTTTATTTTCTTGTTACGATGATTCTCTACTTCACTCTGAAATTCTTTGAACTTTTCAAAATTTTCAGACTTGTGTTTCATCAAGTAGATATACCCATACCTACTCAAATCATCTGTGAAGATTAGAAAATAACGATACCCGCCGCGTGCTTCAACATTCATCGGACCGCATACATCGGTATGTATTATTTCCAACAAATCAGTAGCTCGCTCCATTGTTCCGGAGAACGAAGTTTTAGTCATCTTGCCCATGAGGAATGGTTCGCAAGTATCAAATGATTCATAATCAAGAGATTCCAAAAGTCCATCAGCATGGAGTTTCTTCATGCGCTTTACACCAATATGACCTAAACGGCAGTGCCACAAGTATGTTGCACTATCATTATCAACTTTTGCATCTTTTGGCATCAATATTATGAATATGTGTATCACTACGATTGAGATTCAACAAGAATAAACCATTCACAAGGGTGCATGATCACGAGGGATATTATTCATATAAACAGAATAACCATTATTCTCTGACTTAAATGAATAACAGTCTTGCAATAAACAATATCCAGATATAATGTTTTATGCTCAACGCAAGCACCAAATAACCATTATTTAGGTTTAATACTAATCCCGAAGGTATTACGAGCGTGTCGATATTGATCATATCAATCTTGGAGACACTTCCAACACATATCGTCACCTCGCCCTCAGCTAGTCTCCGTTACTCTACAGCTCCTGCTTCAAGTTACTAATATTAGCAACTGAATCGGTATCAAATACCCAGACGCTGCTACGAGCACTAGTGAGGTACATATCAATAACATGTATATCAAATATACCTTTGTTGACTTTGCCATCCTTCTTATCCGCCAAATACTTGGGGCAGTTCCGCTTCCAATGACCAGTTCCTTTGCAGTAGAAGCACTCAGTTTCAGGCTTGGGTCCAACTTTGGGTTTCTTCATGGGAGCGGCAGCTTGCTTGCCGTTCTTCTTGAAGTTCCCCTTCTTTCCCTTGCCCTTTTTCTTGAAACTAGTGGTCTTGTTAACCATCAACACTTGATGCTCCTTCTTGATTTCTACCTCCGCCGATTTCAGCATCGCGAAGAGCTCGGGAATTGTCTTCTCCATCCCTTGCATATTATAGTTCATCACGAAGCCTTTATAGCTTGGTGGCAGTGACTGGAGAACTCTGTCAATAACACTCTCAACTGGAAGATCAATTCCCAGCTGAGTCAAGTGGTTGTGGTATCCAGACATTCTGAGTATGTGTTCACTGACAGAACTGTTCTCCTCCATCTTACAGCTGAAGAACTTGTTGGTGACTTCATATCTCTCAACCCGGGCATTAGCTTGAAATATCAATTTTAGCTCCTGGAACATCTCATATGCTCCATGGCGTTCAAAACGTTTTTGTAGTCCCGATTCTAAGCTGTAGAGCATGGCACACTGAACTATCGAGTAGTCATCAGATCGAGCCTGCCAGGCGTTCACAACGTCTGCAGCAGCTCCTGCAGCAGGTCCATCACCTAGCGGTGCATCAAGGACATAATCCTTCTGTGCAGCAATGAGGATAATCCTCAAGTTACGGACC
This sequence comes from Elymus sibiricus, assembly GCA_039707655.1. Lineage (NCBI taxonomy): Eukaryota > Viridiplantae > Streptophyta > Magnoliopsida > Poales > Poaceae > Elymus > Elymus sibiricus. The sequence continues at coordinate 321,677,184 of CM077668.1, read as the reverse complement.
CAGTCCGTGTAATTGCTACCATCATATTTCAACTAAGCTTTCTCTAGGAACGTATCAAAAACAGGGGAGCTACAACGCGAGCTATTGATCTACAACATAATTTGCAAAGACTATCAGGACTAAGTTCATGATAAATTAAGTTCAATTAATCAAATTACTAATGAACTCCCACTTAAATTAACATCCCTCAAGTTAACTAAGTGATACATGATCCAAATCAACTAGCCCATGTCCGATCATCACGTGAAATGGGATAGTCATCAATGGTGAACATCTCCATGTTGATCATATCTACTATATGACTCATGTTCGACCTTTCGGTCTCTAGTGTTCCGAGACCATGTCTGTACATGCTAGGCTCGTCAAGTTTAACCCAAGTATTCTGCTTGTGTAAAACTGGCTTACACCCGTTGTATGTGAAAGTAGAACCTATCACACCCGATCATCACGAGGTGCTTCGAAACGACGAACTTTAGCAACGGTGCATACTCGGGGAGAACACTTTTATCTTGAAATTTAGTGAAGGGATCATCTTATAATGCTACCGTCGTTCTAAGCAAAATAAGATGAATAAAGGATAAACATCACATGCAATCAAAATATGTGACATGATATGGCCATCATCTTGTGCTTTTGATCTCCATCTCCAAAGCATCGTCATGATCTCCATCGTCACCGGCTCAACACCTTGATCTCCATCGTTGTGTCGTGGTCGTCTCGCCAACTATTGCTTCTACAACTATTGCTAACGCATAGCGATAAAGTAAAGCAATTACATGGCGCTTGCATTTCATACAATAAAGAGGCAACCATAAGGCTCCTTCCGGTTGCCGATAAATTACAAAACATGATCATCTCATACAATAACGTATATCACATCATGGCGTACCCTGCAAAAACAAGTTAGACGTCCTCTACTTTGTTGTTGCAAGTTTTACGTGGCTGCTACGGGCTTCTAGCAAGAACCGTTCTTACCTACGGCACAAAACCACAACGGTGATTTATCAAGTTTGCTGTTTTAACCTTCAACAAGGACCGGCCGCAGTCAAATTCGATTCAACTAAAGTAGGAGAAACAGACACCCGCCAGCCACCTTTATGCAAAACAAGTTGCATATCTGTCGGTGGAACCGGTCTCATGTACGTGGACATGTAAGGTTGGTCCGGGCCGCTTCATCTTACAATACCGCCGAATCAAAATAAGACGTTGGTGGTAAGCAGTATGACGATCACCGCCCACAACTCTTTGTGTTCTACTCGTGCATATCATCTACGCATAGACCTGGCTCTGATACCACTATTGGGGAACGTTGCATGGAAAACAAAAAAAATTCTACGCACACGCAAGATCTATCCATGGAGATGCATAGCTACGAGAGGGGGAGTGTGTGTACGTACCCTCATAGACCGTAAGCGGAAGCGTTAGAACAACGCGGTTGATGTCGCCGAACAACTTCACGATCCAACCGACCGAGCACCGAACGGACGGCACCTCCGCGTTCAGCACACGTTCAGCTCGGTGACGTCCTCGACTTCTTGATCCAGCAAGACGGCGAGGTAGTGGATGAGTTCCGGCAGCACGACGGCGTGGTGACGGTGATGGTGATGCTATCTCCGCAGGGCTTCACCCAAGCACTGCGAAAATATGATCGAGGGACGGAACTGTGGCGGGGGGGGGGGGCACGGCTAAGACAATGTTGTGGCTTGTTTGGGGCGCCCCCTCTCCTCTATTTATATATGTGTAGGGGCTTGGAGTAGAAGGAATAGTGCCACGTGAACAGTACCACGTGAACAGTACCATGTGAATAGTACACACGTGGACTTGGACTCCAAAGTCCAATCCTATTCCTACTAGGACTCTCCTTTTTTCCTTCCCTAGCTGCGTGGGCTTTTGAGGACTTGGTGCGCCTAGCCCAATAAGGCCAGGGCGCCTCCCCTTAGCCCATGCCAGCCCTTGGGACGTGGTGGACCCACTTGTGGACTTCCGGACCCCTCCGGAATCCTCCGGAACCTTCTGGAAGCTTCCCGATACAATACCGAAAAAACTGCACCTTTTTTCGGAACCCAAAATATGACTTCCCATATATAAATATTTACCTCTCGACCATTCCGAGACTCCTCGTGACGTCCGGGATCTCATCCGGGACTCCGAACAACATTCGGTTACCAATTCACATAACTCATATAACACTATATCGTCAACGAACGTTAAGCGTGCGGACCCTACGGGTTCGGGAATGATGTAGACATGACCGAGACGCCTCTCCGGTCAATAATCAATAGCGGAACCTGGATACCCATATTGGTTCCTACATATTCCACGAAGATCTTATCGGTCGAACCGCAATGACAACATACGTAATTCCCTTTGTCCGTCGGTATGTTACTTGCCCGAGATTCGATCGTCGGTATCTCCATACCTAGTTCAATCTCGTTACCGGCAAGTCTCTTTACTCGTTCCGTAATACATCATCCCGTAACTAACTCCTTAGTCACTTTGCTTGCAAGCTTCTTATGATGTGCATTACCGAGAGGGCCCAGATATACCTCTCCGAAACACGGAGTGACAAATCCCAGTCTCGATCCATGCCAACTCAACAGACACCTTCGGAGATACCTGTAGAGCATCTTTATGATCACCCAGTTACGTTGTGACTTTTGATAGCACACAAGGTATTCCTCCGGTATCCGGGAGTTGCATGATCTCATGGTCGGAGGAACATGTATTTGACATTCAAGAAAGCAGTAGCAATAAACAGAATGATCATATGCTAAGCTAACAGATGGGTCTTGTCCATCACATCATTCTCCTAATGATGTGATCCCGTTATCAAATGACAACTCATGTCTATGGTTAGGAAACCTTAACCATCTTTGATCAACGAGCTAGTCTAGTAGAGGCTCACTAGGGACTCGGTATTTGTTTATGTATTCACACATGTATTTAAGTTTCCGGTCAATACTATTCTAGCATGAATAATAAACCTTTATCATGAACAAGGAAATATAAAATAATAACAACTTTATTATTGCCTCTAGGGCATATTTCCATCAATAACTTCTATGCAAATATACCCAAACATAACTCATTACGTTGTCTTCCTTGTCCAACTTCAACTAATTTGCTCAAGCTTGAAAATAATTAATGGTTATTCACAATCATAAAAGATGTCCAAGATAATATATTTATATGTGAAAGTTCTCTTCCATATACTATCTTTCATGAATTGCTCGAATGACTAATATTGTGATTGTCAAACTTCAATAGATTTTACTTTCTAAACCAAGTGTGAAATATTTATAAGCATGAGACAAGCAGATGAAACACATCTAATTTCAACTTTATGATATTCAATTCATTCAACAATTTACTCTTGGGATATAAGTGAAGCACAAGAGTAAACGAGAAACTACTCCAAAAGGTATAAGTGAAGATCAATGAGTAGGCAAACAATTAAGTAGCTATGTGAAGACTCTCTCTCAATAAAGATTTCAGATCTTGCAAATTTTATTCAAACAACAAACAAAATGGAAATAAAAGGACACTCCAAGAATAGCACATATCATGTGAACAAGTAAAAACTTAGGCTAACCGATAGGTGTTGATGAAGAAAGGTGGGATGTCCACCGGGGCATCCCCAAGATTAGTTGCTTGAGACTTCTTGGAATGTTATCTTGGGGTGCCTTGGGCATCCCCAAGCTTGAGCTCTTGTGTCTCCTTAATTCCTCTCATATCATGGCTCCTCCTAAATCTTAAAAACTTCATCCACACAAAACTCAACAAGAACTCGTGAGATAAGTTAGTATAAATCAACTCAAAACCTTAACATCCTATACTGTAACAAATCACTAAAATTTTAATTTAACATTGCATACTAAATGCCTCTGCATATTTAATACTCCTATCCAGAAATAGAAATATTAAACAAGCAACATATGCAAACAATGCAACTATAATCGAAATCTGCCAAAACAGAACAGTCTATAAAGGGGGATTTATAATTCATACTTCCCTAACTCCAAAAATTCTGAAAACTTACCACATGAGAGAGAACTCATTCATTCTTACTGTGTAAAAATTTCAGATTTTTATCATGTTCTGACTATTTAGGAATATTCTGGACATAACAGAAAACTTTCTGTTTTCAAACAGCAACACATGAACTTGCAAACTGAGCATGGTAAAGGCTATAATTGGAATTTTATTGAACTAAAAGATACAAAACATGATTATTTATAGCACCAAGAAAATATCAACAGAATAAAATGATGCTCCAAGCAAAACTCATATTATGTGACGAATAAAAATATAGCTCCAAGTGAGGTTACCGATAGTGTTGAAGACGAAAGAGGGGGTGCCTTCCGGGGCATCCCCAGGCTTAGACGCTTGAGTCTTCCTTTAGTATTACCTTGGGGTGCCTTTGGCATCCCCAAGCTTAAGGTCTTGCCATTCCTTATTCTCTTCATATCGATATCTCACCCAAAACTTGAAAACTTCAATCACACAAAACTTAACGGAACTTTTGAGATAGGTTAGTATGATAAAAATAAATCATCCACTTAGGTACTGTCAATACAAGATTCATAATTGTTCTCACATAATGCCTTCTGTATTCTATCATTTCCACAATTTATATTACTCAATATAAGCTATGGAAACACTAAAACAAGCAAACTATGCACCGAAAACAGAATCTGTCAAAAACAGAACAGCGTGTAGTGAGCGATTTAAAAACCATACTTCTGTACCTGAAAAAATTCTGAAAAATTAGGAAAATGTAGAAAATTTGTAAACCAATACTCTGTAAAAATTTAAGAATTTTCTCACGCTCCAGTACAGAATAGAAATTCCAGCACTGTATGCAAAAGTTTCTGTTTTTGCACAGAATCAAATCAACAAGTATCTACACTATCCCAAAGGCTTTACTTGGCACATTATTGAAAGAAAACATATTAAACATGATTACTACAGTATATTAATAATGTGTACACAAAAAAATAGTAGGTATAAATATTGGGTTGTCTCCCAACTAGCACTTTTCTTTAATGCCTTTTAGCTAGGCATGATGATTTCAATGATGCTCACATAAAAGTAAAGAATTGAAACATAATGGGAGCATCATGAAGCATAAGACTAGCACATTTCAGACTAACCCACTTCCTATGCATGGGGATTTTGTGAGCAAACAATTTATGGGAGCAAGAATCAACTAGCATAGGAAGGTAAAACAAGCATAACTTCAAAACTTTCAACACAAAGAGAGGAAACTTGATGTTGTTGAAATATATATAAGCATATCTTCCTCTCTCATAATAATTTTCAGTAGCATCATGAATGAATTCAACAATATAGCTATCACATAAAGCATTATTTTCATGACCTACAAGCATAGGATTTTTACTACTCTCCACATAAGCAATTTTCTTCTCATTCATAATAGTGGGAACAAACTCAAAAAAATAACTATCATGAGATACTTGATTGGCATAATCCAACTGAAAATTGAAATCATGATGACAAGTTTCATCGTTATCATTATTCTTTATAGCATACATGTCATCACAATAATCATCATAGATAGCAACTTTGTTGTCATAATCAATTGAAACCTCTTCCAAGATAGTGGAATCATCACTAAATAAAGTCCTGACCTCTCCAAATCCGCTTTCATAATTATTACAATAAGATTAAACACCCTCCAAAATAGTGGGATCATTACCTAGAGTTGACACTCTTCCAAACCCACTTTCATCAATATAATCATCATAAATAGGAGGCATGTTATCATCATAATAAATTTGCTCATCAAAACTTGGGGGGCTAAAAATATCATCTTCATCAAACATAGCATCCCTAAGCTTGTAGCTTTGCATATCATTAGCATCGTGGGTATTCAAACAATTCATACTAACAACATTGCAATCATGCTCATCATTCAAATATTTTATGCCAAACATTTTATTAAATTCTTCTTCTAACACTTTGGCACAATTTTCCGAGCCATCATTTTCAAGAAAGACATTATAAAGATGAAGCATATGAGGCAACCTCAATTCCATTTTTTTTGTAATTTTCTTTTATAAACCATAAACCAAACTAGCGATAAAACAAGAAACTAAAAGATTCAATTGCAAGATCTAAATATATACCTTCAAGCACTCACCTCCCCGGCAACGGCGCCAGAAAAGAGCTTGATGTCTACTACGCAACTTTTATTCTTGTAGACGTTGTTGGGCCTCCAAGTGCAGAGTTTTGTAGGACAGTAGCAAATTTCCCTCAAGTGGATGACCTAAGGTTTATCAATCCGTGGGAGGCGTAGGATGAAGATGGTCTCTCTCAAACAACCCTGCAATCACATACAAGAAATCTCTTGTGTCCCCAACACACCCAATACAATGGTAAATTGTATAGGTGCACTAGTTCGACGAAGAGATGGTGATACAAGTGTAGTATGGATAGTAGATATAGGTTTTTATAATCTGAAAATAAAAAAACAGCAAGGTAGGAAGTAACAAAAGTGAGCACAAACGGTATTGCAATGCTTGAAAACAAGGTCTAGGGTTCATACTTTCACTAGTGCAATCTCTCAACAGTGCTAACATAATTGAATCATATAACAATCGCTCAACGTGCGATAAACAATCACTCCAAAGTTCCTATTAGCGGAGAACATAAGAAGAAATTGTTGTAGGGTACAAAACCACCTCAAAGTTATCCTTTCCGATCAATCTATTGAGCCATCCCTATAAGTGTCACAATCAGCCCTAGAGTTCATACAAAAATAACACCATATGATACGCATCAACCAACCCTAATGTCACCTAGATACTCCAATGTCACCACAAGTATCCATGAGTTGATCATTCGATATGCATCAAACAACTTCAGATTCATAATATTCAATCCACACAAAGAACTTCAAAGAGTACCCCAAAGTTTCTTATCGGAGAAAAGATAATGAAAACATGCAACCAACCCCTATGCCTAGATTCCCCAAGGTCACGAAAATCCGCAAGTTGATTACCAAAACATACATCAAGTGAATCAATAGAATACCCCATTGTCACCACGGGTATCCACATGCAAGATATACATCAAGTGTTCTCAAATTTGAAATATTCAATCTGACAATAACGAAACCTCAAAGGGGAAGACTCAATTCATCACAAGAAGATAGAGAGGGAAGAAACACCATATGATCCAACTATATTAACAAAGCTCGCGATACATCAAGATCGTGCCAAATCAAGAACACGAGAGACAGATCAAACACATAGCTACTGGTACATACCCTCCGCCCCGAGGGTGAACTACTCCCTCCTCGTCATGAAGACCGTCGGGATGATGAAGATTGCCTCCGGTGATGATTTCCCCCTCCGGCAGGGTGCTGGAATAGGGCTCCAGATGGTATTTCTTCAGTACAGAGGCTTGCGGCGGCGGCGGCGGCGAAGTTCTAGGTTTATTTCTGGGGGTTTCTCTATTTATAGGATTTTTTCAGCGTTGGAATCACGCGAAAAGGAGCTACGAGGGCCCCACAAGGCAGCATGGCGCGACCCCCAAGCCGCGCCGTGGTGCCTTGTGAGCACCTCGTGAGGCTTCTGGTCCTTCCACGAAGCTTCGGGGGTCTCGTTTGGTCCAAAAAAAATCATCAAAAAGTTTCGTCCAATTCCGAGAACTTTTATTTCTGCACAAAAAACAACACCACGGTAGTTCTGCTGAAAACAATGTCAGTCCGGATTAGTTCTAATCAAATCATACCAAAACCATATAAAATTGTTATAAACATGGCATGAATACTTCATAAATTATAGATACATTGGAGACGTATCACTGGGCTCGTCATATTGTAAACCGAAAATAAAAGCCTGCGCTAGACGGGCCACAGACACCGCACAGCCCAGTTGATAACCTACTCCTTCTCAACAACAACAACAAAATGCTCGAGCAACTGGGTCCCACGTGTCAGCCGCTCCATGTGAAATTCTCTCGTGGTACGTTGACAATGTCGTAGGTCCCAGATGTCAGCAAACCAATGGGAGGAAGCATTTTTTTTCATGTAATTAGGAGGAGCTTCCTTGCGTGCGAAAATGTAACTGGTGGTTCCCAGCTGTGAGGGAGTGGAATCATTTTTCTTCCGCGTAATAAGGAGGCACTTCCTTGCATGCAACCATGGACCTCGTGGGTCCCAACTGTCAGCCTGTCCACATACAGTCCTCTTCCGATGGCTGTCGTTCGTTAACCACATTTACGACGCCGTGCCGAGAGCACCAAGGCGGTGGATGACGGCGAGGCCTAGGGAGGGAATGACCCGGAGCCGAGGAAGACTCGGCAGTGGATGCTCACGTGGAGGTGAATACGAGGGTTTACTGGCTCGGCTGCGGTGTGAGGCTGCCGTCGCCGGAGAATAACAGGAGGTGTTGGTCAGTACAGGGATGGCCTGGCAAGCGATGGAAGTAGGGTGGGGCGGTGAGGCCTGCGCGGCAGAACCGCCGGCCACGGAAGGCGGGAGCAGGCAACGCCGGCGCTGGTTTGGGCGGCTGGAGCAGGAAGATCAGAGATTGAGGAAGCACGCCGGCAGTTGGATTGACATCTAACGGTCTCATGTTGGTAGAGTCGATTTGTTGACTAAGTTGACATAGCCTTGCGTACGCATCAACGTAGTAGGCCCACAACTTAATATATAAACTATTTTTTTGCGAATATAATATATAAACTAATAAAACTATATATATATATATATATATATAAAGTAGAGATGACAAAAATAGAACTTTTTTTTAGAATCGAGACAAAAATAGAACTCGGCTGTGCGTTTTCTTTAGTAAAAAACAACTGGGCTGCTGATGTTCTAAGTAAAAATAAAACCAAGGCTGGGCGGCCCAGAGGCCAGTTGATACCTGCTAGATCCTTGTGGCCGCATGTCGTCATGGGCTGCGCCTGTTAATAAACAAAACATAACCTGGGCTGTCTACAGCCCAGTAAATATTTGCTCGACCTCAAAAACAAATATACTACCTGCTGGATCCCAGTTTTCAGTCTCTCCTTGTAGAATTCTCTCGTTTATTGACTACGTTGAAAATTTCATGGGTCTTAGATGTCAGCATATTTTTTCCATCGTGATAATAAGTGTGTGCACTTGCTTGCGTACGGCCATGGACCTGCTGGGTCCGTACTGTTAGCCTCTGTATGGACAGCCCTCTTCTGGTTCCACAGACGAATTTCATGCAAATTGGATGATTTTCATTGAAACCGGACCAAATTCATTACATTTTACTTGTTTCTTTTTCTTATGGAACACTTTACATATTTCAACTAAACGATAGCCGACTAGGCCTTTTTTTAGTCCAAAAATGATCGCTGGAAACGGTGGCTCCCGTTTCTGACGCCTGTTAAAATTTTTGGTTAACTGAGAACTCGAACGAGAGAACATGTCGTATGCGGTTTTTTTAGTGATACTGTATGTGGTATGTGGGTTAGAGGGATGGCATGGGAGGCGCTTCCCGCGATCGAGGTCCCGACACTTAACTGTTCTTAAAGGTCCAAATCCATCGCTCCTCTGTTTAACAATTTGCAGCTGGGCTTGGCGTGCCACAGCCCAGTCCCGACGTGCTGCGTCCAACTGTCAGCCTGTGAAACCTGATGGATCCCCTGCGTACTGGAAGATGTTAGTAAAATTCGAACGACAAGTGCTTTTGCTACTTATATCAGGTGCCTGAAAAATCGTTTCGCAACAATTACTTTAGCGTTATATCCACGTCGACCCTCGACATGATGGTTGGAAGGAAATGCCAAGTTCAGACCGAAAGATCCTTAACAACAACACCAACTTGCAGACGACCAGGTGGAACTAGTACTACCAAACTAACTTATAATCCTTTTAGTCCTGGCCCTCGTTTTCGTCTGGTAGAAGATCTTGCAGATGACCAGCTCCCGCTCCTTCTCTTGCTCGAGGTCCCCGAGATGGTACTGGTGCATCACCCAGTTGGTCCTCTACTGGTCGAAGTTCTTGTTGGTGTGCAGCACCAGAACCTTTTTGCTGCCCTTCTCCCAGCCGTTGACCATCACCGGCATGGTATTGCCGGTCTTGTGCCACATCGCGTGCATGCCGCACTCCGATTGTATCTTGCGATGCGTCCGCGTACCCCTTTTGAATGTCCTGGAGTTGCGCTGGAAGAAATGCTTGCTTAGGCCACTCAGTGTGATACTTGCAGTATTGGCGAAATACAATCCCAGGCCAGGCAGCATACATCAGAAATTTGTTAAAAGAAAGGAATATATTTTGTGCAAGTAGACGGTCGATCGGTGTCTCACCTGGAAGTTTCTCAGGATGGGTGGAGCATATGCCGTGGTCGCTGTCGATGGTCGGTATGAACAAATCGATGAGAGGGTGAGTTCTCGCGCTGTCAGCACTCACTTTAGCCTCAAGGTGCTCGATCAACTCCTGATGCGTGGGATCGAACTTGACGCCAGCCGGCAGCACCGGCCAATCCTTCTTGGACTTGCAGCGGTTAATTCCAGTTAAATGGTACTCAATGTATGATCAATCAACTGTTTAAGTAAATGATGAAAGATTTCGACAGATAAGTGCTACTCCCAATCTAAAATCCATGACGCCCGAACAAACTGGGGTCTCGGCTTCATTATTACATGCATACTCTAAAGACTTGAAAAATCCCATAAAGATCGAAATCAACATACAGGGCGACGGGACAAATACTCATAGGAGCGTCCTCGCTGGTTCCACCCTTCATGCGGCTAGCTTGAAGAGCTTCCTTGTTGAGATCAAATTTCTCAGCATCTTCCTTTTGACTACTTGCAATGAAGTATAGCAGCTCCACTAGCTCATCGCCCATCGTACCAACTAGATCGGAACAAGGCGGTGGCTGGGAGGTGGGGAGACCGGGAGAGAATGGGAGAGAATGGGAGAGAACGGGAGAGTGCTGCTGGACTACCAGAGGGGTGAGGCTCACTTTGGTGTACCGAACACGCGGCCGAGACTCTTGTGTCACCTCACGCGCAGCGTGTTGTCACGTCAATTGAATGTGAGGACATGATGAATAATTTGACTGACATGTACTAGTACTACTAGTCATACAAGTACTACTTACCTAGTACGAGTAGCGCAATATACGGTATAGTGGACTACTAGTAATACAAATTTTAGAAATGGTGTACATTCATCCAATCTCCATGTTTCTTCCATATTGCTTTAAATAATATCAGAGGGGCGTTGCTAAAGCCTTAGTTTTAAGGGCATTATGCAAGAGTGTTTAGAAGGAGCTTACAAACAGGTGCCTACAAAGTTACAAGGCCGTGCGACAGACTTGTAGGCTACATGAGTAATACAAAATATAATTCCCATTGGACAACACTTTCACGAACAAGTACGCACTTGAAGCTTAATTGCTATATGCGGCTTCTGCACAGCATCTCCATCATCATTATCAAAATACATGCTACACAGGTGATGTAGGATGCACTTGATCCCAGAAAGGTATTTAACGTTCAAACTAACTACAGTACAAAATAACCAACAGAACAGGATCATGCGACAACTAGCAGGATACATGGCTCAGTCTATGTATCACTACGAATCAAATTGTGCATATTAGCTGTTGGCATAAACCACATCGCCGCACGTCGGGTTTGCAAAAGCCATTCATCGCTTGGAAGCTTGATGCCTTTCACACACTGAAGTTCATCTGGCAACAAGCTATGTCAACGAATCTCTGGATATGGTGCTTCATGAAATCCATAGTACGATGTGTAAACACAGTTCCCCCTGGCGAATGGAACTTGCATAGCACGATAATCATCGCCGGTGATATGTTCGATGATTGGCTGGATGATCGGATAATTGAGCCCGAGGAACAAGGAGTGGTTGCCGAGGCTGTAAACCCGCCTCCAATTGAATACGCCTGGCCCAACGGAGCTCGGATCTTTCTCGAAGACGAAGCAGCCATAGCCATCACAGTCGCGAATGCCCCACGCAGCTCTTCTGGTCTTCTTCCGAAGCTTCGTGGGTCCCTTCTGGTCTAGAAAAAATTAATCCAAAGTTTCTCGTTTGGACACTTTTTGATAATGATTTTCTGAAACGGCAAAAACAAGCAGAAAACAGCAACTGGCACTGGGCACTGGGTTAATAGGTTAGTCCCAAAAAAATGATATATAATGGCATATAATTGCATATAAAACATCCAAGATCGATACTATAATAGCATGGAACAATAAAAAATTATAGATACGTTGGAGACATATCAAGCATCCCCAAGCTTAATTCCTGCTCGTCCTTGAGTAGGTAAATGATAAAAATAAATTTTTTGATGTGGAATGCTACCTGTCGGTGTAAAACCCGGCAGACCTCGGGGTAGGGGGTCCCGTGCTGTGGATCTCAGATCGGTGGTAACAAGGACAAGGCAGACGATGTTTACCCAGGTTCGGGCCCTCTTGATGGAGGTAAAACCCTACGTCCTGCTTCTGTTTATATTAATGGAGATGTATCGAATTCAAAGTTGATCTACCTCGAGATCGTAACGTGTGTCTAACTTCTAGGGCTACGTGAGCGATATTTTGTTGATGTCCCCCCTACGGGCTAAACCCTATGGCTTATATACACGCCAGGGAGGGTATCTAGGGTTACAAAGTCGGTATCTAGGAGAGAGGCGGCAGGAGAGATCTTGGAGTATACGTCAAGTCTTCGGTAGAGACAGTATCGATCACGCTTCCTGTGTATGGCCTCCGGAGTACATCTTGATCACGTACGAGGGCCCCTCGGCCCATCCGAGGAAACGGGCCGGCTGGGCTAGCACCCCCTGATCCAGGACATCGTCAGTAGCCACTGAACTGGTCTTCTATGCCGAGGACGACTTTCTCAACAGACACCACCTCGGATTCGGAGTCTTTGGCTTGACAGACGAGTTCCCCTTCATATTTCGTCTTCTCTTAATGGAGCGCTGACGTCCGAGGTCCAGCCGAGCTTGTACCTTGCCTGAAGGGGGTAGATATCTTAGCCTCGAAGGCCCGTTGTTCAGGTATGAACGGTCCAATCCGGCATGACAACTTTATCGAAGAGGCTTGCCCCACGACAGGTCAAGCAGTTACTGCCTCCCCCCCTAAATCGCGGTTCGAGGCAGCCTTTTACTGGCACGTCCCCTCGAGGCAGAAATCGTGCCCGTTTTCTTAGGGATATCATCAAGATTTTGTTTCCCCCCATATGCTCAACGGCATTTTTGATGGGAATAGCGAGTTTATCGGCGCAACGAGGGGGACTCTTGGCCTTTCACAGGCTTATAAGAGCAAAAAGGAGGACAGCGCAACCGACCATGCTCCCATTCCCCCCTCTACTGCTTCGTCCAGCTCCAGCGCCCAGATCCATCCTGCCCGCTTTTCCCTTTCGCGAGCCCAACCTCCACCATCAACCATGGCCGACACCCTCAAGGGGCACTAGGGCAGCTCCGTCGTGACGGCCGCGACCATCTCGGAGCTGCGCAGCGCGGGGTACCTGACCCCCGCCACCGTCGCCCGCGCTCTGGTGGCTGGCCAGCTGGTGCCCACTCCCAACGCCGGGGAGCGGGTAGTCTTCGTCCCCCACCTCATCCGAGGTCTGGGGTTCCCGTTGCATCCCTTCGTGCGCAGAGTGATGTACTACTATGGGCTGGACTTCCACCACATGGCCCCCAACTCCATTCTTCACCTCGCCTCCTTCATCATGGTCTGTGAGGCCTTCCTCCGCTGCGAGCCGCACTTCGGTGTATGGCTGAAGCTATTCGGGATTAAGCCGAAGTCTAGCGGCTCGGATCTTGCGGAGTGCGGAGGGGCCATGATCAGCAAAACCAGGGGGCCACCTGGTTCAAGGGCACCTTCATCGAAACGGTGAAGGAGTGGCAGAGAGAGTGGTTTTACATCACTGAACCGCTCGCCCCTGGTCAGACCGAGGTCCCGGCTTTCTTAGCCGGGCCTCCCAAGAAGCTCAAATCCTGGAAGGAGAAGGGCGTCGCCTGGGGGAACCCAGAAGAGGTGGAGACCCTGATCGATAGGATCTTGTGGTGGTCCACCACGGGGAAGGTTGAGCTTGGCGACATCATCAACGTCACACTCAACCGCCGCATACTCCCTCTCCAACTTCGGGCTACCCCGATGTGGGCACAAAAGCCCGAGGACATGGACACCATCACCACCTTCTTCCGCTCCACCTTGGCCGCCATGTGGAGGAGTCTCATGAAGCTGGCCAAGGACAAGATCCCCAAGGAAGGGGAGGACCGCGGCCTCGAACACGGCTATGAAGCCCCCCCAATGAGTGGTCCTGCCCCTCAATCATTATTCTTTGCTCATCATACCGAGGAGTAAAGTTTTGCTTGAATCGTCGTGTTTGATGTTTTGCAGAAGTGGTTGGCCTGGGTACAAGGAGTGCGATGCCCGGCCCCATTGCCATAGGAGCCTCCGACTCCCCTGCTCTCGGCGCTCCTGACAGAGGAGCCGCACGTGGTGGCCCCCAATGGGACGAAGTCCCAGAGGTGTAGGTCAAGTGCTCGGACACGGGGGACTTCGGTCACCCGGTCCGAAGAGACCCACACCTCCGCCGCCCAAGATGGCGACGCAGAGGAGGGTGAGGAGGAAGAGGTCCCCCCCCCCCCAAAGGGGAAGAGGTCGGCGTTAGAAGACGCCGACGTGGGCATGCCGCCGAAGGGCCCAAAGAGGCCGAGGCGAACCTCGTCCGGGGCTGCCAACAAGTTGTCGGAGAGAGCCGAACTCTTCGGTGACTCAGAAGAAGACCTCCTCGCTGTGGGGAGGAAGAAGCTGGCGCCCGAGGGTAAGCCGTCGTCTTTGCATCCCGTATTTTAATTTGACAAGTTATTTCTAGGCAAGGGGAAACATACAAAGGCGTCTTTTCTTATGTAGTCCACCGAGGATAATCCCCAGTGGTTCCTCAAGCGGGTTGCCATCCGTCAGCGGGACTCCAGAGCCCGCTGATCCTCCCCCGGTGCATGACGGGCTAGGGGAGGCAACATCCACCTTGGTCCCTGACGTTAATACGATGGGGGCCGACAAGGTGGCCATCATGGCTGAGGTCGACACCTCGGCCCAACAGGACTCAGGGGAGAAGCGCCCCGCCGTCATCGAAGAAGGGCTGGGCTAGTCATCGGCCCAGCCGACATCTACCTCGGCTCCGCCGCCCCAGGTGGAGGCTACCCGGGTAGATGTATCTGAGGTCATCCCTCCACCCCAGCCAACTGCCCGAGGAGATGGAGGACGCCCTGAAGGGCTCCTCCATCAAGGAAGAGCACCGTGCATTGATAGGCGCGGCGCTACAGAGCTACCGGTCCGCAGGGGCCGGCCTGCATGAGGTTTTCAAGAACCTCATAGCAGGTTTCGAGGTACGCTTTCTATCTGCGCATCTAGTCTAATTTGTTTATTTGAGCTTTTTTGAGTTATGAGTTTGTCCGAGGACATAAGAGTACAGCCTGCTAAACGGCTTAGTGAGTGAGTAGCCCCCGAGCCCGAAGTCGGTTTCAAGAAACCGGCGTTGGGGTCGTTTGATTAAATAGGAGCCCATTAAGTAGCCCCCAGGGCGCTGCTTGAGGCAGCCGTCCTGGAACCTTTTAGTGATTTAACTGTTCCCTTTGTAATAAGGATCTTTTTTGTGTCAGGTTTCGACCTCGGCTCCGAACTCTGTCTTCGAGGAGATTGCGGAGATGAACCGGAAACTCGAGAGGTCCCAGGAGGAGCTCATCCTGGCGAACCAGAAACTCGAGCAGTCTCAAGGTAAGCAAGTTTAAACTTGCCCTGTACTTTAGACGAAGGAGGTATGATATGTTTTGTTAAAGAAAACAACTAAGGCCGAACTATTTTGACAACAGCAGCGTTAGCGGAGCTGGAGATGCTCAAGGCCGAGCTTGAAAGGGCTCGGCAGGAGGTGCGGTAGCAGGAGGCTGCTACCGCCGCGACAGAGAAGGCCTGTGCCGCCGAGAAGGCGGCCGGGGAGAAGCACCAAGCGTGGGTGCTGGAGGTGGAGGAGACCCTGAAGGGAGTGTTTGAAGCACGCGACAAGCTTCAGGAGGAGGGGCAATGAACAAAGGAGGAGCTCAAGAAGCTTCAACGTGCCCACTCCGAGCTCAAGACCTCGGCCCGAGGTGACCACGAGGTGCTCCAACAAGTGGAGCAAATCGCCTCGGGTAAGCTATTTTTGCTGCAGTGTTCGTTTGGCAGCAAAGGGTGTGTCGAGCTCACCCAGTTATGGCGTTCCGCAGAGGTCTTTGCGGATCTTCCACAGAGCGCGGCGGATGCAGTGGCGTACTTCGGCCAGCTAACAGGCCACGAGGCGGAGAAGGCCTTCTGGGGGCAGTTCCCGGGGTCGCCGTCCGCACAGCTGCTGAATCATCGAGTGAAGCAGCTGGTGGAGTTGTTTCGCATGACGAGACCGGCACTCCAGGACCTCTGCATCGCGTTGTTGCCTACCGAAGCCATGCCGAAGAGCCTCTTCGGCCTTACGTCCCGTCTCCGAGACGCCGTGCCTTGCGTGAACCACTGGAAGAGGTCCGCGTGCTTTGAAGGAGTGCGGAGGGCGTACGCCTACGTGAAGACGCACTTCCGAAAGGTTGATGCGGTGACATGTGCCGTGGGCCCTCCTGCCGACAAGCTGCACACCACCGAACAATTCTTCGCCGAGGTGGAGGCGGGAGCTCGTACCACAGAAGCCATGTGTCCAAAGGACACTATGTATTTCTAGACAGTACTTCAGAATGCCGAAGTGTATGATGTATAAAACTTTATCTTTTGGTTGAATGAAGATGGCTTTAAATTCCATGTGTGTTGTTTTATAATTAATTTTTCCTCCGATATGACTGTTTTTAAAATGAGAGTGGCCAGTCGTCGGCTTCAGCCCTAGTGTAGGTCATACAAAGGGTGTTCCTTATGGCACACTTGACCCTTAGCCGACGTCTCGGTACCCGGAGGTGGTCGGTGCTTTATAGGAACTAGGCAATCGGACTATAGTGGATTTATAACTTTCACTTAGTCATACGAGTTTGACTGTGGGGCTGATGACCAGCCCCCGGTGTGGGAAGTGTTCGGCCAGGTCGGCCGAGGTCTAGGCCATGACACATTTCGGCTAGGAATGAAAGCCCTTTGTTTAACACGGGTGATCTCTATCGTCACATCGCTTGACGAGGTCTACGGATGGCAGACCAGTTTACGCATACCTAGATAGTCAGTTTTCGGCTTTCTCCACTGAGGCGCTATGCCAATTGACCTGGCAGCACAATCGCAGTGGTTCTCCCGTTACGCCCTTAGCCGAATTCATCGGAAACGTAAGGGGTACACATAGGAGCCGGGCAACCCAACTGTTGACCAAAATCTAGGTTCGAAACTGATGCATATAAGGCGAAAATCCGAGACACCGAATACTTCGGACTTGTTATACATTTGTATCTTTTTTAGAGAACTTCTTCGTCTCACAAGGGCCATGTTGATAAAGAAATATGATAGAGACCTTGAAGGGGCATAGATTCTTTATTTCATAATTTCAAGCGTGTACATGCCCAGCTGCGGCGAGAGGAATTGAAAGAATACAATGTAAAAAGTAAGGAAGAAAGAGGAAGAAACGGGGCGGATAATTGCTAACGGATTTTGAAGAATCCGGGCCGCTACCTGCCGCACGTCTGTGTTTCCGAGCTGTTGACCAGATTTTCACCATTGATGGTGAGGAATTTGTAAAGGTTGATGCCCTTCCGGCCCTTTATACACTTCAAGTGTTTGATTGACCGAGCTCCTTTAGAGGAGGCGTTGCCGAAGTCTGCTCTGCGGTTGTAACCACACAGACGCAGTCATGTTTGGCTGTTTCTTTTACAGAGACTTGCCTGTGCAGGGGCTCGAAGCCACGTCTTTGCTTGGTTGAACCGCGCCGACGTTTGAGTAAATGTTTGGCTCCTCGACGACCCAGGGAATCTTCAGTGCGAAATTATGAACTCTGGGGACGTAGTGCCCACTCCAGAGAGGGCACACGAGGATCCCGCATCCCTATTTCGGGTGCGGGGTTATCTGGCCGAGGTCGATTTGTGCAGCCCGGGCGTGCTTCAAAGAGCGGGCGGCGCATTTATCGCTACGGGCTGCCTCCTCGGACTCCTGTACCTCGGCTGCGAAAGCCGCGGTCTGCTCCTCTGCCCGGAGTGAACGTTCGGTGTTACCATTGACTGTGATAATGCCGTTAGGTCCCGGCATTTTGAGCTTGAGGTAGGCGTAATGCGGGACTACGTTGAAACGCGCGTAGGCTGTGCGCCCTAAGAGCGCGTGGTATCCACTTCGGAAAGGTACGATATCGAAGATTAACTCCTCACTTCTGAAGTTCTCGGGCGAGCCGAAGACTACCTCTAGGGTGACCGTTCCTGTACAGCGGGCTTCAACGCCCGGAATGACACCTTTAAAGGTGGTGGAGGTCGGCTTGATGCGAGATGAGTTGATGCCCATCTTCCGAACTGTGTCCTCATAGATGAGGTTGAGGCTGCTTCCTCCGTCCATCAGGACGCATGTTAGATGATAACCATCAACAATAGGGTCCAGGACGAGTGCCGCCGATCCACCATGCCTGATGCTGGTCAGATGATCGTGCTTGTCAAACATGATCGGGTAAGCCGACCATGGGTTATACTTCGGGGCAACGAGCTCCAGCGCGTATACGTCCTGAAGCACACGCTTCCTCTCCCTTTTAGGGATATGGGTGACATAGATCATATTGACCTCTGTTACCTCGTCAGGAAACTTCTTTTGGCCTCCGTTATTGGGCCGCCGAGGTTGATCCTTGTCTTCGCGGCGGTGTTGGGTTTTACTCTGACCCTCTGCCGCTATCTTGCCGGCTTGTTTAAAGACCCAGCAATTCCTGTTAGTGTGGGTTGCTGGTTTTTCCTGAGTGCCGTGAATTCCACATGGGCGGTCCAGGAGCCTATCAAGCTGGCTAGGTCCATCTTTGTTCCCTTTAAAGGGTTTTCTTTTCTGCCCGGATTTAGGTCCGGTGAACCCTGCGTTGACCGCGGCGTGTTCAGTGTCGCTTCCGCCATTTTTATACCTGCGCTTATTTTTGTTGCGCTTGGGTTTTCCATTGGCATCGCGAGTTTTCGAGGTGCCTGCCTCGCCGTTATGAGTACTACGGGCGAGCCGGCTGTCTTCTCCCGCACAAAAGCGAGTCATCAGTGAGGTTAGGGCCGCCATAGTCCTCGGCTTATCCTGGCCGAGTTGACGAGCCAACCATTCATCTCGGATATTGTTTTTAAATGCGGCGATGGCCTCGGCTTCGGAGCAGTCTATGATCTGGTTCTTCTTGTAGAGGAACCTGTTCCAGAATTTCTGGGCTGATTCGCCTGGCTGCTGGGTGACACGGCTGAGGTCATCAGCGTCCAGAGGTCGGACATATGTGCCCTGGAAGTTTGCTCGAAAAGCGTCTTCTAGGGCCTCCCAGCTGCTGATAGAGTGAGGAGGGAGGCTGTTAAGCTAATGCCTGGCCGGCCCCTTTAGTTTGAGCGGCTGATAATTAATGGCATGGAGATCATCTCCGTTGGACATGTGTATGTGTAGGAGGAAATCCTCGATCCAAACTGCTGGGTCCGTGGTGCCATCGTATGACTCTATATTGATGGGCTTAAATCCTTTCGGGAATTGATGTTCCATCACCCTGTCTGTGAAGCAGATTGGGTGAGCCGGACCTTGGAACCGAGGAGCATCTCGTCGGAGGTCGAGAGAAAGCCGTGAGTAGGCTTGATCTCGGGCACGGCCGTTCCTGTCCACCCAGGCATCGTAGCCGTCGAGCCCAGCGGGCGCGCGTCCCCTTGATCCATAGATGGACCGAGGGGGAGCCCTGTTTTCCTCAATGCGACGTCTAGCATTGTGAGGATCTAAGTAATACACGGGGTCCTTGCCATAATGGCGTGGAGGTGGCCGTTCACTCAGGTCTTCTCGACTTGGCCTGTCCCGGCCTCTAGGGGGTCGGTCGAGGTCGTCAGCGAGCTCCTCGTCGAACTCCGGCAAGAGACGCCTACGTGGGTATGATTTCGGCGCACTATGGCGCCAGTTCTCCATGTCTTGCTCGGCGGAGAGCTCTTCGATCCACTTTTCATTTAGTGCATCGGTATTGGCCTGCAGCTGTTGTTGTTTGCGTTTCATGCTCCGGGCGGTCGCAAGAAGGTGCCGCCGGAAGCGCTCTTGTTCAAAAGGGTCTTCGGGGATGATGTAGTCCTCGGTATCGAGGCTCTCGTCCTCCTCGGATTCCGGCATGTAGTTGTCATCGGCCCCTTCGAAGAGGTCATCGGGATCTGAGTCCCTGAGAAGTCGGTCCGGTGTGCCATTCCTTACTGGGGAGGCTTGAACGTCCTCTTCACGGTTGCCGGCATCGCCATCCTCCTCGTCGCCGTTATTGGCTGTCGCGTCATTACCACTGGGTTCCCCGTTAGGACCCCTTCGGCGTCTTCGCCGATGTCTTGGAGGGGATTTGGCGGTGTCCACCATGTAAACATCGTAGGTGGACATGGCGGTCCACCTGCCCGCGTTTACCGGGGACAAGGTGTTCTCGATGGGGCCATCAGCGTCCTCCTCCATGTCTGAGGCCTCGCCATAGTCCAGCATGTCGGTTAAATCATTGATCGTGGTGACTAGGTGGGTGGTGGGTGGGATGTAAATTTCCCTCTCGTCGGCTTTAAGTCTTGGACGTCCGGATGCGATCAAGCATCTCATCGAGGTGAGATAACTCTTCGGGATTCATTGATGCGCCATAGGCAGGGCTAACTCGAAGTATGCCCGGCGTGTAACCGGATGCGTTTTCGGTGTGAAGGGAATCCGAACATAATTCTGAGTTCTGCGCCGAAGTCAGTTCTAGCACTGACGTCATTTCGGTTGTGGGAGCCGGATCTATCTCCGGACTGGCGATCGGCAGGAAACTGGCTGGAGTGGTGGCGTTAGGGGTCTCAAGAGGCGCCGCGACAGAGTTCGGTTCCGGAGTCGAGCCTCCAGAACCGGTCGAGCTCTCAATCCGGCCGGGAGTCCATCCCGATAGGATGAGTTCACCACGGGAATCCGCAGTGTATTCGAGGCCACCGAAGGTCACGATCCGACCTGGGGCATAGTTCTCGACAGAGGTCAGATGACCCGTCGAGTCGGCACAAAATACCATGCTGCCGAAGACAAAGAGCTGGCCGGGGGCGTAAACGTCCCCGTGGCCGTTGGCACAGTTGATCTGCAGGTGAGCCATCAATCCTTCTGGTGATCGCGCAGCGGAACTCTCAATGAAAGCACAAGTGTCGGTGTAAAAACCGGCACACCTCGGGGTAGGGGGTCCCGAGCTGTGGATCTCGGATCGGTGGTAACAAGGACAAGGGAGACGATGTTTACCCAGGTTTGGGCCCTCTTGATGGAGGTAAAACCCTACGTCCTGCTTCTGTTTATATTAATGGAGATGTATCGAATACAGAGTTGATCTACCTCGAGATCATAACGTGTGTCTAACTTCTAGGGCTAGGTGAGCGATATTGTGTTGATGTCCCCCCTACGGGCTAAACCCTATGGCTTATATACACGCCAGGGAGGGTATCTAGGGTTACAAAGTCGGTATCTAGGAGAGAGGCGGCAGGAGAGATCTTGGAGTATACATCAAGTCTTCGGTAGAGACAGTCTCAATCATGCTTCCTGTGTACGGCCTCCGAAGTCCATCTTGATCACGTACGAGGGCCCCTCGGCCCATCCGAGGAGACGGGCTGGCTGGTCTAGCACCCCCTGATCCAGGACACCGTCACTACCTATGATGTTTCATCATGTAATCTCTCTCTTACGGTATGAATAATAAGATCTAAATGATTGAAAGCAATAGTCTATAGTTTGATATAAAGACATCAATACTCAGGCATACTAATAAACAATCATGTCTTTCAAAATAAAAATGCTAAAGAACGTTATCCCTACAAAATCATATAATCCTGTCATGATCCATCTTCTTAACACAAAATATTTATCATGCACTACCCTGATGACAAGCCGAGCAATTAGTTCATACTTTTTAACGCGCTTCAGCTTTTTCAACCCCCACGCAATACATGAGCGTAAGCCATGGATATAGCACTATGGGTGGATTAGAGTATGGTGGAAGAGATAAATAAGGAGAAGTCAAAAATAAGAAGATAGTCTCACATCGACGAGGCTAATCAACGGGCTATGGAGATGCCCATCAATTGATGTCAATGCGAGGAGTAGGGATTGCCATGAAACGGATGCACTAAGAGCTATAAGTGTATGAAAGCTCAACATGGAAACTAAGTGGGTGTGCATCCAACTTGCTTGCTCATGAAGACCTCGGGCATTTGAAGAAGCCCATCATCGGAATATACAAGCCAAGTTCTATAATGAAAAATTCCCACTAGTATATGAAAATGACAAAATAGGAGACTCTCTATATGAAAAACATGCTGCTACTCTGAAGCACAAGTGTGGAAAAAGGATAGTAACATTGCCCCTTCTCTCTTTTTCTCTCATTTTTTTTCTTTTTTTTTCGTGGCTCTTTTTGGCCTCCCTTTTTTTCTTTTTTATAGAACGGTCTCATGGATCTCATCCCCACTTTTTTGAGGACTCATTACTCTCCACCATTCTTTCCTCACTGGGACAATGCTTTAATAATGATGATCATCACACTTTTATTTACTTACAACTCAATATTAGAACTCGATACTAGAACAAAAATATGACTCTATATGGATGCCTCTGGCAGTGTACCAGGATGTGCAATGATGCTAGCGTAACATGTATAAAAATGATGAACGGTGGCTGAGCCACAAATACTATGTCAGCTATATGATCATGCAAAGCAATATGACAATGACGATGTGTGTCATAAAAACGGAACGGTGGAAGTTGCATGGCAATATATCTCAGAATGGCTATGAAATGCCATGATAGGTAGGTATGGTGGCTGTTTTGCGGAAGATATAAGGAGGCTTATGTGTGATAGAGCGTATCATATCACGGGGTTTGGATGCACCGGCAAAGTTTGCACCAACTCTTGATGTGAGAAAGGGCAATGCACGGTACCAAAGAGGCTAGCAAATTGCAGAAAGATGAGAGTGCGTATAATCCATGGACTCACATTAGTCATAAAGAACTCACATATTTATTGCGAAAGTTTATAAGCCCTCGAAGCAAAGTAGTCCTACGCATGCCCCTAGGGGGACAGATTGGTAGGACAAGTCCATCACTCGTCCCCGACCGCCACTCATAAGGTAGACAATCAATAATAAATCATGCTCCAACTTCTTAGCATAACGACAGATCATACGTGCATGCTTCGGGAATCACAAACCTTAACACCAATATTCTTACTAAACCACAATTATCTACTAGCACCTCCCACATATTACCATCTTAATATCGCAAAACTATTGCAAGGAATCAAATTTATCATATTCAGTGATCTACATGAAAGTTTTTATTATATCCCTCTTGAATACCTATCATATCAGGACCAAATTCATAACCCGTGCATATTACCATTGCTATTCATTAGACTCTCAAAAAGATATAAGTGAAGCATGAGAGTGCAACTATTTCTTTAAAATATAACCACCGCCGTGCTCTAAAAGATATAAGTGAAGCACTAGAGCAAGTGCCTAGCTCAAAAGATATAAGTGAAGCACATAGAGTATTCTAACAAATCACGAATAATGTGTGTCCCTCTCAAAAAGGTGCGTTCAGCAAAGATGATTGTGACAAACTAAAAAGCAAACAAACTATATCACAAGACGCTCCAAGTAAAACACATATCATGTGATGAATAAAAATATAGCTCCAAGTGAGTTACCGATAGATTGTAGACGAAAGAGGGGATGCCTTCCGGGGCATCCCCAAGCTTAGACGCTTGAGTCTTCCTTGAATATTACCTTGGGGTGCCTTGGGCATCCCAAGCTTAGGCTCTTGCAACTCCTTATTCCTTTATCCATCGTAGTCTCACCCAAAACTTGAAAACTTCAGCACACAAAACTCAACAGAAACCTCGTGAGATCCGTTAGTATAACAAACAAATCTTAACTTTAGGTACTATCGTAAATTGATTCATATTTAATATTAGCATAATGCTACTGTACTCCAACTTCTCAATGACTCATACCCCCCGATACGATCCATAGATTCATCAAAATAAGCAAACTATGCAATAAAAAACAGAATCTGTCTAAAACAGAACAGTCTGTAAAGATCTATTTAAAATCCATATTTCTGTAACTCCAAAAATTCTGAAAAATTAGGATAACGTAAACAATTCATATGCCAATACTGTTAATAATTTCAGATTTTTCTGACCCATCTGTACAGAACTAAAATTTTATCACTGGACGCAAAACTTTCTGATTTCCAAACAGCATCAATTATACTATCATCAACATCATCCCAAAGGCATTACTTGGCACAAACACTAATTAAAAGATAAAAATACAATCATAACAGAGTATATAATTGTGTAAACACACAAGACCATAAAGTATTGGGTTTTCTCCCAACAAGCTCTTTCTTTATAGCCATTAAGATAGGCTTCGAGATTTTAATGATGCTCACATAAAAGATAAGAATTGAAGCACAAAGAAAGCATCATATAGCATGTAAGAAACATATTTAAGTCTAACATACTTCCTATGCATAGGAATTTTATAGGCAGACAAATTATCAAGACAAAAAGTATCTAGCATAAGCAAGGAAGAAGAACGAAGCATTAACAATTTGAACTTCAAGAGAGGTAATTGAGTAACATGAAAATTTCTACAACCATATTTTCCTCTCTCATAATAATTACATGTAGGATCATAATCAAATTCAACAATATAGCTATCATATAAAATATTCTCTTCATGATCCACATGCATAAAAGTTTTATAATCTTCCAAAATAGTGAGATTAACATCAACTAAAGTCATGACCTCTCCAAACCCACTTATCATAAAATTCATAAGATTGATAATTCTCCAAAGTAGTGGGATCATTATTATCTAAAGTTGACACTCTTCCAAACCCACTTTTAATATTATTGCAAACATTATTATCAATAATATATTCATCATGAGGTTTAAATAAAATTTCAAGATCATAAGAAGCATCACCCCAATCATGATCATTACAATAAGTAGTGGACATAACAAAATCATCATCCCCAAGCTTGTAGTTTTGCATATTATTAACACAATTGACATTAATAGAATTTATAATAAAATTATTACAATCATGCTTTTCATTCAAGGAGCTATCATGAATTACTTTATAAATTTCTTCATAACAATTTTTAGATTCAAGATTTTCAAGCAAAACTTCATAAAGATAATCTAGTGCACTCAACTCACTAGCAATTGGTTCATCATAATTGTTTTTTTTAAGATTAGCAAGTGGATGAGGATCCATATCAATAGTTTTTTAGCAAGCAAAGATGCAAGCAAATAGGAAGCACATGGCAACACAAGCAAACAAAAATATTTTTGTGTTTTTTTTGTAAAATTGTTTTAGAAGTGGGGGAGATGAAAATGAGAGGCAAATGCAAATAAAAAGGCAAATAAAATAAATGCAAGTGGATGATATTTTGTGCGAAGGTACTTGGTAATTTTGATGATGTCTCCCCGGCAACAGCGCCAGAAATTCTTCCTGCTACTTGTAGACTGCGTTGGTATTTCCCCGAAGAGGAGAGGATGATGTAGTATAGTAGAGATAAGTATTTCCCTCAGTTTAGAACCAAGGTTATCAATCCAATAGGAGAACCAAGCAAAATTCCATTAAGCGCACCTGCACACACAAAAGCAAACACTTGCACCCAACGCAAAAAAGAGGGTTGTCAATCCTCTTAGCGGTTATTTGCAAGGATTAATTCTGATAATGATAGATAGAAAAACTAATATACTAAATAAAATAAAAGTAAAGAAATTGCAG
Source organism: Elymus sibiricus (assembly GCA_039707655.1). NCBI lineage: Eukaryota > Viridiplantae > Streptophyta > Magnoliopsida > Poales > Poaceae > Elymus > Elymus sibiricus. The sequence continues at coordinate 321,651,261 of CM077668.1, read as the reverse complement.
CAAGGTATTTTTAGGTTTTTTATATATGATAAAGTAGACCCGGGGGCCATAGTTTTCACTAGAGGCTTCTCTCTCGAACACATAGCATACGGTGGGTAGACAAATTACTGTTGGGCGATTGATAGAAAAGCAAATAATTATGACAGATTCATGGCAATGATCATGTATATAGGCATCATGTTCGAGACAAGTAGACCAACTCCTGCCTGCATCTACTACTATTACTCCACCCATCGACCGCTATCCAGCATGCATCTAGGGTATTAAGTATGAAACAGAGTAACGCCTTAAGCAAGATGACATGATGTAGACAAAGTAAACTCAAGCAATATGATTAAACCCCATCTTTTTATCCTTAATGGCAACAATACAAATACGTGTCATGTCCCCTTCTATCACTGGGATTGAGCACCGCAAGATTGAACCCATCACAAAGCACCTCTCCCATTGCAAGATAAATCACTCTAGTAGGCCAAACCAAATCTATAGATCGGAGAGAAATACAAAGCTATAATAATCATGCATAAAATAGTTCAGAGAAGACTCAAATATTTCTCATGAATAATCTGATCATAAACTCACAATTCATCGGATCCCAACAAACACACCGCAAAAGAAGATTACATCGGATAGAACTCCAAGAACATCGAGGAGAACATGGTATTGAAGATCAAAGAGAGAGAAGAAGCCATCTAGCTACTTGCTATGGACCCGTAGGTCTGTGGTAAACTACTCACACATCATCGGAAGGGCAGCAAGGTTGATGAAGAAGCCTTCCACCTATGCTATTTTCAAGAGAGAAGCCTCTAGTGAAAACTATGCCCCCCGGGTCTACCTTAATCACATATTAAAAATCCTAAAAATAACTTTCTGCAATTTTACTTTATCTATTTTATTTTGTATTTTTTGTTCGATCTATCTATCTGTCACCATACAATTTAATCTTGCAATTAACCGCCAAGGGATTGACAACCCCTTGTTGATGTTGGGTGCGAGGATTTGTTGTTTTGTGTGCAGGTTCTGCTAACGAGTTGTTTCATGATTCTCCTACTGGATTGATAACCTTGGTTTCATAACTGAGGGAAATACTTATCTCTACTGTACTGCATCATCCCCTCCTTTCGGGGAAATCCCAACGCAGCTCACAAGTAGGAGGAAGAATTTCTGGCGCCATTGCCGGGGAGACATCATCAAGTACCTACGCATAAAACTTTCATCTCCTTGCATTTATTTTATTTGCCTTTGCCTCTCGTTTTCATCTTCCCACTTCTAATTTTTTTTTACAAAAATACAAAAATATTTTCCGTTTGCCTTTTTCTTGTTTGCTTGTTTGCTTGCTTGTATTCTTGTTCGCCTAATCACGATGCCCCGAGAAAATTATCATGATACCTCTTATTATAAAATTTTGGCCGAAATCGAGCAAAATACTAAAGATTAGATGACTACGCAGTTTGAGCACAACAATTTTTTTACCGAAGAACTCAAAGAACACTCTACTTTGTTGGATGCTATTGCAAAACAACTCGATGATTTTAGTGAAGAAGTCGCTAATCTTCAATCTCAATTTGCTCTTACTGAAAATTTGCTAGGAAAAATTTCTGATGCGCAAGCTACGCTAGTAAATCAAATGGCAGCTAAGCCGGAATCATTAGCACGTAGTAATGATGAGGATATTAAAATGATTGGTGTTTCATCCATTGATTCCTTGTTTAGCAATATAAAACTTGATGAAAAGGGGACTGAAGAAGAGTCAACTTTAGCTAGGAGGCGTACCTATAATTCGGAGGGTGAAAATCTTGATGAAAAATTTGATAAAAGTGGGTCTGGAGAGGTAAAAACTTTAACTAGCGATGTGCCCACTCTCTTGGATTACAAAAACTTTAATTATGATAGTTGTTCTTTGGTTGAGTGTATTTCTTTGTTACAATCCATGCTAAATTCACCCAACGCTTATGAACAAAACAAGACTTTTACTAAACACATTGTAGAAGCAATGATGAAAGCATTAGAAGAAAAGCTAGAACTAGAAATTTCAATTCCTAGAAAATTATATGATGAGTGGGAACCCACCATTAAAGTTAAAATTAAAAATTATGGGTGCAATGCTTTATGTGATTTGGGTGCTAGCGTTTCCACAATTCCAAAATCTCTATGTGATGTGCTAGGTTTTACCAATATAGATGAATGTTCTCTTAATTTGCACTTGGCGGATTCCACTATTAAAATGCCATTGGGAAGAATAAATGATGTGCTTATCCTTGCAAATAGAAATTATGTGCCTGTGGACTTTATTGTACTTGACATTGAATATAATCCTTCTAGCCCCATAATACTTGGTAGACCGTTCTTACGAACTATTGGTGCTATTATTGATATGAAAGAAGGTAATATAAGATTTCAATTTCCATTAAAGAAAGGGATGGAACACTTCCCTAGGAAAAGAATTAAAGCACCCTATGAATCAATTATGAGGGCCACTTATGGAATCAACTTATAGGAAGATAATACTTGAAACTATGCATTATGCCTAGCTAGGGGCATAAAATAATAACGCTTGTTGGGAGGCAACCCAATGAATAAAATAAATTTTTGCTTTTTATTTATGTTCTTGTGTGTTTGCACAATTATGCTACTGTTATACTTGTGTTTTTATGTTTTAATTAGTGTTTGTGCCAAGTAATGCCTTTGGGATGATTTGGAAGATAGTATAATTGATGCTGTTTGGAAAACAGAAAGTTTTGCGTCCAGTGCTGGAATTTTAATTCTGTACTGGAGCGTCAGAAAAATCTGAAATTTTTACACAGTATTGGTATATGAATTGCCCACGTTATCCTTATTTTTCAGAATTTTGGAAGTTACATAAGTATGGATTTTAAATAGATCTTTACAGAATGTTCTGTTTTAGACAGATTCTGTTTTTGTTACATAGTTTGCTTATTTTGATGAATCTATGGATCGTATTAGGGGATATGAGTCATGGAGAAGTTGGAGTACAGTATAATTATGCCAATATTAAATATGAATCAATTTACCATAGTACTTAGAGTTAAGGATTTATTTGTTATACTAACGGATCTCACGAAGGTTTTGTTGAGTTTTGTGTGATTGAAGTTTTCAAGTTTTGGGTGAGATCACGATAGATGAAGGAATAAGGAGTGGCAAGAGCCTAAGCTTGGGGATGCCCAAGGCACCCCAAGGTAATATTCAAGGAAACTCAAGCGTCTAAGCTTGGGGATGCCCCGGAAGGCATCCCCTCTTTCTTCTACCAACTATCGGTAATTTTACTTAGAGCTATATTTTTATTCATCACATGATATGTTTTTTACTTGAAGCGTCATGTATTATATGAGTCTTTGCTTTGTTTGCTTTTTAGTTTGTCACAATCATCTTTGCTGGACACACCTATTTGACAAAGCAACACGTTTATCATGATTTGTTAGAGTACTCTATGTGCTTCACTTAAATCTTTTGAGCTAGGCAGTTGCTCTAGTGCTTCACTTAAATCTTTTTGAGCACGGCGGTGGCTATATTTTGAAGAAATATTTGAACTCTCGTGCTTCAGCTATATTATTTTGAGATTTGATAAGATTAAATTTTGAAGAAATACTTGAACTCTCATGCTTCACTTATATCTTTTTGAGAGTTGATAATAGTAATGGTAATTTGAGCAAGATATGAATTTGGTCCCAAAGTGATGAATATTCAAGAGGGATATAATAAAAACTTTCATGAAAGATCATTGTATATGATAAGTTTGATTCCTTGCAACAGTTTTGCGATATGGTGATGATAATATGTGAGTCATGTTAGTGAGTAATTGTGATTTAGTAAGAATATTGGTGTTAAGGTTTGTGATTCCCTATGCATGCACATAAAGTCAATAGTTATGCAACGAAATTATATCCTACTTGTGGTGCATTATTCAGTGTTAGTTATGTTCAATGCATGTTTATGACCATTTTCGCTTTTTGGTTGGTCGCTTCTCAATCTATTTGCTATCCTTCATTTGTACTGAGCGGGAATACTGCTTGTGCATCCAACTCCTTAAACCCAAGTTGTGCCAAATGAGTCCACCATACCTACCTATATGCGGTATTTCCATGCCGTTCCAAGTAAATTTGCATGTGCCAACTCTAATTTTTCAAAATAATTTTTCGTATTGTGTGCCTGTACCGCTCATGAAGCGGCATTGGGTGGCCAATATTTTCCATGCAAGGTGTGTTATTCTCACAATGAGTGTTTATTCACTTGTCATTGCATGAGAGAGTGGCAGGTAATAGGCATGCCCAGTCCCGAAATGATTTTTTTTAATATGATGATAATAATAAATTCCTTGGAAAGTGTTGGTATGGAGGGCACTCGTGGATACGGCTAGCCATGGATTGTGAAAGAATGGTGGAAAGGAAATAAACTTTACTTTCTGTTTGGGAACCACCTATAATGTGTCTAGCATGGAAGATATTGGAAATTCTCAGTCGTTTTCGTTGACAGGAAAAGCATGCCTCTCAAAATAATCTTATCTCTCTAATTTAAGCCTTGAGCTCTGGCACATTTGCAAATCTCTGCTTCCCTCTGCCAAGGGCCTATCTATTTACTTTTATGCAATTTGTATTTTTATTTTGAGTCTCCATATTCTCTTACAAAGCACCAACTAGAGAGCACTATTGTCATACTTGTGCATTGTGTGTAGCTAATATTGAGTGTGTTTCATGAATGGATCAATGATTGAGCATAATGGGCTAGGGATAACTTTCTTTAGCGTTGATATTCTGAAAGGCATGGTTGCTTGTTAGTATGCTTGAGTATTTATGTCTTCATGTCAAACTATAGACTATTGCTTTGAATCATTCTAGTCCAAATGTCCATGCTACAAAAGAAAAGAGTATATGATGAATATGATAGGTAGCATTCCACATCAAAAAATCTGTTTTTATCATTTACCTACTCGAGGACGAGCAGGAATTAAGCTTGGGGATGCTTGATACGTCTCCAACGTATCTATAATTTTTTATTGTTCCATGCTATTATTGTATCAATCTTGGATGTTTTATATACATTTAGAAGAAATTATATATCATTTTTTGGGATTAACCTATTAACTTAGTGCCCAGTGACAGTTGCTATTTTTTGCCTGTTTTTGGTTTTCCAGAATATCTGTACCAAACAAAGTTCAAATGCCACGAAACTTTTTGGAGATTTTTTTTCTTGACATAAGAGACACTAGAAGCTTCGGGAGAGGGCCAGAAGACAGAGGAGGTGGCCATGAGCCACCAGGGTGCGCCCCAGGGGGTGGCGTGCCCTGGTGCCTCGTGGGCCCACCTCTGCTCCGTTTGACCTAATTCCACCTCTATAAATTCTCTAAAATCGGGAAACCAACAGAGGAGTCCACGAAATACTTTTTCCGCCGCCGCAAGTTCCTGTTCTCGAGAGATCCCATCTGGAGGCCTTTTCCGGCACTCCGCCGGAGGGGGATTCGATCACGGAGGGGCTCTCCATCAACCTTGCTGCCCTTCCGATGATGCGTGAGTAGTTTACCATAGACTTTCGGGTCCATAGTTAGTAGCTAGATGGCTTCTTCTCTCTTTTTGATCTTCAATACAATGTTCTCCTCGATGTTCTTGAAGTTCTATCCGATGTAATCACTTTTTGCGGTGTGTTTGTTGGGATCCGATGAATTGTGAGTTTATGATCAGATTATCCATGAATATTATTTGAGTTTTCTCTGAACTCTTTTATGCATGATTGTTATAGCTTCGTATTTCTCTCCAATCTATTGATTTGGTTTGGCCAACTAGATTGATTTATCTTGCAATGGGAGAGGTGCTTTGTAATGGGTTCAATCTTGCGGTGCTCAATCCCAGTGACAGAAAGGGACATGACACGTATGTATCATTGCTATTAAGGGTAAAAATATGGGGTTTATTCATGTGTGAGTTTACTTTGTCTACATCATGTCATCTTGCTTAAGGCGTTACTCCGTTCTTTATGAACTTATTACCCAAGAAGCATGCTGGATAGCGGTCGATGTGTGGAGTAATAGTAGTAGATGCAGAATCATTTCGGTCTACTTGTCTCGGACGTGATGCCTATATACATGATCATTGCCTTGGATATCGTCATGATTATTTGCTTTTCTATCAATTGCCCAACAGTAATTTGTTCACCCACCGTATGCTATTTTCAAGAGAGAAGCCTCTAGTGAAAACTATGGCCCCCGGGTCTACCTTAATCACATATTAAAAATCCTAAAAATACCTTGCTGCAATTTTACTTTATCTATTTTATTTTGTATTTTTTTGTTCGATCTATCTATCTATCACCATACAATTTAATCTTGCAATTAACCGCCAAGCGATTGACAACCCTTGTTCGCGTTGGGTGCGAGGATTTGTTGTTTTGTGTGCAGGTACTGCTAACGAGTTGTTGCGTGATTCTCCTACTGGATTGATAACCTTGGTTTCATAACTGAGGGAAATACTTATCTCTACTGTACTGCATCATCCCCCCCTCTTCGGGGAAATCCCAACGCAGCTCACAAGTAGCAGGCAGCTCACAAGTAGCACACGGTCAACACTATACTCGCAATGCTTATGGTTTTCCCCTTTTATATTCACTACCATCATCCTAGGTGCTTCGTCTCATGCTAGCACTGCTCCTCAACCCATCAAGCGAAACAACATGCCACTCATAATTCCAAAGCTTAGTTGTTCAAATACGAATCTGATATGATGGTGATATTACTAAAATAGAGAACTTTTAATTGGTCAGCTAATGTTCCTACATTAGTTTCGAAAAGCATGTGCGCCACATATGTAGAGACAACAGGGAATTGCATATCTTTATGTGCTCTGGTTCATCATGGGTGGGCAACACACATTGTATTATCCAAAATCTGGTTGCTCTTCTTTAACATGTTCCTCTTTTGTTCTTCTTAATAAGTATAGTAGTACAGTATGTTCCTTGTCCAGAACTGGAGCAGGGACATTTGCAGTCGACATGTATATTGGGTCACTTCTGATGGATGCTTTTAACTATTCTAGTTGGTCTGCCATAATATCTAGGAAATGCTGGGAGCCGTGTCGCCTTTGAGAGTCTAGACTGATAGTAACAGTATTGCGCCTTCAGTTGAATAGAGCTGCCCCTATAGGGGATCCGAAGCGTTTCCAGCCATACCGGCAATACAATCCGTATGTTCCAGCTAGTTCCACTATCTCGATTTCACTCGTGACGCTTAGGGTTTTCCCCTTTTATCTACACTACTATGATCTGCGTAGGTGCTTTGTGTCGTACTAGCAGCACTCCACCCTTCAAGCTAAACAACACACCACTCATAATTCCAAAGCTTAGTTGTTCAAATACGAATGTGATATGATTCTGATATTAGTTAACAGACACACATTTAATTGGTCAGCTAATGCTCCCACTTGAGTTTTCAAATGCATGTGGCAACATATAGAGAGACAACAGGGAATTGCATTTCTTTGTCACTTGTTTACTGTACTATCTTGTCCATACCAAATCTTAGTTGTTAGTTGAAAACAAACATTGGTTGCTAAGTAGCCTTTGTGCGGTTTGCAGCTTCAGATCTACCATGCCACGGTCAACACTATGCTCATCATGCTTAGGGTTTCCCCCTTTTATGATCACTACAATCAGCCTACGTGATTTGTGTCGTAAGAGCACTGCTCCACCCATCAAGCTAAACAAGCTTAGTTGTACAAATTCAAATCTGATATGATGCTGATATTAGTATGACAGAGACAGGTTTAATTGGTCAGCTAAATGTTCAGCTAAATGTTCCTACTTTAGTTTCGAAATGCATGTGAGCCACATATAGAGATACACGAAGGAAGAGTATTTCTCTGTGCGCTCTGGTTCATCATGGGTGGGCAACACACATTGTATTATCCAAAATATGCTTGCTCTTCTTTAACATGTTCCTGTTCTGTTCTTCTTAATAAGTATAGTAGTACACTATGTTCCTTGTCGGGAACTGGAGAATGGACATTTGCAGTCGACAGTTATATTGGGTCGCTTCTGATGGATGCTTTCAACTATTCTAGTTAGTCTGCCATAATATCCAGGAAATGCTGGGAGCTGTGTCGCCTTTGAGAGTCTAGACTGATAGTAACAGTATTGCGCCTTCAGTTGAATAGAGTTACCCTTGTAGGGGATCCGAAGCATTTCCAGCCGTACCGGCAATACAAGCCCATATGTTCCAGCTAGTTCCACTTTCCCGATTTTACTGGTGATGCTTAGGGTTTTCCCCTTTTATCTACACTACTATGATCTGCGTAGGTGCTTTGTGTCGTACTAGCAGCATTCCACCCTTCATGCTAAACAACACACCCTCATAATTCCAAAGCTTAGTTGTTCAAATACGAATGTGATATGATACTGATATTAGTTAACAGACACACATTTAATTGGTCAGCTAATGCTCCCACTTGAGTTTCCAAATGCATGTGGCAACATATAGAGAGACAGCAGGGAATTGCATTTCTTTGTCACTTGTTTACTGTACTATCTTGTCCACACCAAATCTTAATTGTTAGTTGAAAGCAAACATCGGTTGCTAAGTAGCCTTTGTGTAGTTTGCAGCTTCAGATCTGCCATGCCACGGTCAACACTATACTCATCATGCTTAGGGTTTCCCCCTTTTGTGATCACTACGATCAGCCTACGTGATTCGTGTCGTAAGAGCACTACTCCACCCATGAAGCTAAACAAGCTTAGTTGTACAAATTCGAATATGATATGATGCTGATATTAGTAAGACAGAGACTGGTTTAATTGGTCAGCTAAATGTTCCTACTTTAGTTTCGAAATGCATGTGAGCCACATATAGAGAGATAGAAAGGAATAGTATTTCTCTGTGCGCTCTGGTTCATCGTGGGTGGGCAACAGACATTGTATAGAAAGACTTGTAATATCTACAATCTGCTTGCTCTTCTGCTCTTCTTTAACATGATCCTCTTCTCTTGTTCTTTAATAAGTACAGTATGTTCCTTCTTTGGGAAGAGGAGCGGAGACATTTGTGGTCGACCGGTCAGGTCGAGTTGTCCTTCCTTAGTATATTTTGAAGCTGTCATCTGCGAAGTATCATTACTTCTGGAGCTCTCAACATGGAGCCTATATTTTGAGTAGCAGGCCACACTATATTAATGCACACACCAAATTACAGCACACATGGCATCTCTCAGAAGAATTGCACAGAGATAGCATATAGGGGTTTACAGGGAGGCACTATTGGATTAGAATCCCATATGCATTACAAAGATAATTTCACTTATTTTTATGTTTTCATGCATGTCAGGTATTCAACATGATCATAATGAATATGACAATGGGTGCACCAGAGGAATATTGCGGAACAATCCACTGGCTAACAAACTTGGCATCAAGGGATTGAGATCCTGTCTGGATGCAATGGAACACACACGCTCCCCATCTACAGATTCCATTGCAGAATATGATCCTAAAGACGATTCTGACCTAGATAGAGACCCAAGTCTATTTAGCTCTCCAAATGAGTCAGAGTTAGATGGCCTATCTTATTCACCCATCAAGGTGCTTGCTCTAACTTGGCAAGGTTGTATTGTTCGCACGTATCTTGCATTACTTCTACTTTGTTTCACCACCATCTGCTTAGTTTACACATCATATATTAGAATATGCCATGCATATCCATTTTCTGTACCTATTCCATGTGTCATCATATTAGGTTTTTCCACTCAAATGTTGTTCTTTCGTAATAGATGTCCAAAAGGAAGAGGGTGATTGTAGATCCTGAAGGAGTACAAACAAAGTATTTGCAAAAGGCAGTGATCCATTCTCAAGGGATCATAGGATCTCACAAAAATACTGCGCACAACATTGCTCTTGTCAGTACCTCTTGCCCTGTATCACCATACTTACACTCATTGTTGTTTGATTATGTAGCATCACTGTGCATGTTAGCTTCCTTATCCACCGTTTTCTCAAAATTATAAGATCTATATTTACTCTTACATAAATATAGAATAATCCCAATGGTTATGAAGTTCTGGATTGCTCTTGTAATTACCTGTTGTCATGTACTCCCTCTGTATCGAATTACTTGTTGCTCAATTGGATGTATTTAGAACTAAAATAGTGCTAGATACATTCATTTCAGCGACAAGTAATTCCGGACGGATGTAGTATTACTGTACTTACATTGAGAGATAGTTGATTGTTTGGCATTACTCTGCATCTTATCTGCCCTGCCCTCCATTTTCTCCAAATTTTCAGATCTACATTTACTCTTACCAAAATGTTGAATAAAGCCAATGCCACTGCACAAGTTGAGGTCTGCATTCCTCTTGTCAGTACCTTTTGCCTTGTAACGCTGTACTTAATTGATAGCTATTTGATTATTTGTATCATCACTCTGCATCTGAGCTTCATTATCCTCTATTTCTTCCAATATTATTAGATCTATATTTACTCTTTAAAAAATGTAGAATAATGGCAACGCTTATGAAGAAGTTTCTTTGGGGAATTTCTTGAATTATCATTCCATTGACATGGAGAAGGGCTTTGTCGAGCCCATGTTAACATGTAATGTAAGTCCATCCTACTCAAGCCTTCAAACTTTGTTCTAGTATAGATTTGGATAGGCATCATTTCCTCCACTGCTTTTTTACTTTGGTGTTTGCATCAGATTGCATGTTTGCAACAACTACCAGTTTCAAATTGTAGTTGTAAAAACATGTTCCTTATTCATACCATTCACATTAATCAGAACAAATGCATTGATTTTCTTTAGCCCTGCATGTATGCCTGTGTTCTAGATTTCTAATCCGGTGGTGTGGTGAAGCTGCCCATGCCTGCATCATCTCATTTGCTGCTTTGTCTTAACTAATTTTGCCAATGATACGGACAATGCCGTATTATGTTAATGCTATTTTAAATTGTATCTTTGAATTTGCCAATATAAAATGGGATGGAATTGTCACACACTGAGGATCGTTGCTTATATATTTGTGAAACTTGTTCTCTATCTCCTTCTTTCTCTTTCAGATTAATATCTCTGACGCCAGGCAGAAGTTTAGGGAAGATAGTGAGCCAAACCCATTGCTGGTACCTATCACTTATATTGCAGCGAAGAAGGTAAACCATCTTGAAGAGAGAGAGATGACCCCAAGGTTATGTCTTGATGAAGACAGTGAGTTCAAGAGACTCACCAGCAGCTGTGACACAACCTTGGTTAAGTTGCTGCCTGAATCAGTTTGACTTCTTCAGTCTCAACTTCAAGCTGAAAGACTTGGTGCAGCTCAAGTCCGACTTGAAGTACAATCTCTAACGAAGATCAAAGAGGACACCCTTGCGTGCTTTATAGCTACACGGCTAGAGCTAGAGGATTTAACGTTCAGACAACTGAGGTCTCATCAGCTTGTTCAGCTGCTTGCGCTGCAGCACCGGGGTAGGACTAATGTTTCTTGAACTGTGTTGAAGTGCTGTTGGTTTTATCTATTATTTTGTCGGCGCATTTTTTTGCATTGTTGGCGACCTTTGATGCCCAGTGTATGTAATCTGCGGTCTGGTTGCCCTTTATTATCAATGGTGGCAAACTTCGAACTTTGATGCCCAGTGGATGTAATATTCCATAATTTCATTATTGTATACTCTAGGTTTATTCTTAGTCGGTATGCTGTAATTTAGGCTGGTAGCTTCACCGGAGCTCAACGGCCCAATACGTTGTCGGTCTATCAGCGGTATATAAAAAGAAATTATGCTACCCAAACAGGCCGGCCCGTAACTAGTTATATATGGGCCGGAAAGTCAGCCTCTAATAATCTCGGGCCATTATTAGGCCTAAACATAAAGTAGTTTTCGGCCTTTAACAGGCCGAAAAAAACTTGGGCCGCAACCAGAAATTTCCCTGGGCTTTTAACATGCTGAAAAGGAGATTGGGCTTGAATTGAGCCGAACAATTCATGGGCCGGAAGCAGGCGAAAACATCCATAGGCCCATGATTGGCCCAATTGCATACGAGGCGTTAACATGCCAAAATTTATCACGGGCCTTGGTTGGCCCAATAAAATTATGGGCTGTAAGCAGGCCGGATGCAAAATAGGCCATAATTTGGCCCAACTATGTCACGGGCCTTTAACAGGCCGTTAGTCAGGTTGGGCTTAAATTTATCCACGAAGAGTACGGGCCGTTAAGAGGCCGAAAGTCACTTCGGCCTAGAAATCGGCCCAGTTGCAGCACGGGCCGTTAAATGGCCGAAAGTTAAACCGGGCCGAAAACGGCCCATATGCAACAACGGTGGCTAACAGGCTGAAACGAATATCGGGCCGAACTATTAAACGGGCCTTTAACAGGCCGAGATACAAACTGAGCCGATAATGGGCCCAAAAGCACAGTGGCCTGTTAACGGGCCGGATCTGTTATGGGCCATAATTTGGCCCAAAGCACGATCCGATATGGGCCGTAATTTGGCCCAAACCATGGCAGGCTGTTAACGGGCTGGTCCACTAGTGTCTGACAAAATCTGGTGGGCCTTTGGCTGGGCCGGCCCATTTAGGTCAAATGGGCCACTGTTGGGCCATGCTACGTGTCGACGTATCATAGGCGCGTCTTGTCCATTGGACGAATGACATCTGTAGCAACGCCGAGCTGACACGTGGATCCGCTGGCGAATGAGAAATTTACACGTGGAAAATCGCCATTGATCAGAGCTGCTAACGGGTTATCGGATCCAAACCGGAACCCAATAGCTTAACGGCGACCCGTTACGCTGGATGCCACGTGTCGGTCACCCTTGATGAAAACACTTCCATGACACGACATTTGTCGTCATGGAAGTGGACACTTCCGTGATGATAATTTCAGTATTGTCATGGAACACTTCTACGACAGCACAGGTATGACTATCTTGATTCTGTCATAAAATTGTCACGGATGTACATGCATGACAGAAAACTTGACCTACTGTGACAAAGACGTATCATCATGGAAATGTTTTTTTTTGTAGTGATTGACGCTAGCAGCGGGGCCACCAAGCCCCCCGCGGAGGAGACCGGCGCGGACAGCGGGGCCACCGAGCCTCCCGCCGAGGGGGGTGGCGCCAGGGACGGGACTGCCGAACCTCGCGCCACTCCCTCCGGGGGCGACGCGAGGAAGCCTCGCGAGAGCGGCAGCGGCAGCCGGCCGCCGCCGATACTGAAGAAGAGGAAGTGGGTCCCCAACGATGAGTAAGTCACCGTGCCTTGCTCTCTTTTCCCTGTGTTTTCCTTCTTCCTTCCGAGATCTAGGGCTGAGCCCTCACGCGCGCAGGAGGCCCATGAAGAAGAAGAAGCCGAAGACCCCTGGCTCGAAGGGCCCCCCGGCGCCTACCATAGGCGCCGAAGGGCGTGTAGAGGCCACCCACCGCCCCAAAGCCCAAACAAGGCGCGCGGAGGTGGAGGAGGAGCAGGTGGCTTCTTCGGAGCCGCACGTCGACGTGGCTCCTGAGGCCAAGGAGGACGAGCCTCGGGAGGTGGACTCCGAAGGAGGGGCCGCGCCTCTCGAGGCGCCCGATGCAGGAGGGGACGCAGCAATGGAGGAGGCGGAAGCGCCTGATGGTGTCCTGGACTAGGGGGTACTCACCACGTCATCTCCCGACCAGGTGGGTCAGGCCGAGGACCCCCATGGCGGTTCACTAATGGGCCACTTCAGGCAGCCCATGACGCATACAAGGAAGATTCCACAAAGACTTGGTGCCCAAGACGAGGACTCCTCTAAACCCTAGGCCTCTGGTGCATTATATAAACCAAGGCCAGGCTAGTCAATAGATGATCTCATATTCATTAGAACAATCTCGTGGTAGATACATGTACTCTGTACTACAGCCCATATGAATACAATCAAAAGCAGGACGTAGGGTATTATCTCTTCGAGAGAGCCCAAACCTGGGTAAACGTTGTCTCCACGTTCCCTGTTATCCATTGACTTAAAGATCCACAGTTCGGACTCCCTACCCGAGAGCTGCCGGTTTTAGTACCGACATTGGTGCTTTCATTGAGAGTTCCGCTATGTGATCAAAAAAAGGATCAATGGCTCGACTGCAGATCAACTGCGACGTCGGCATCTCCATCGCCGGCTCGACTGGTCACCTCGGCTGGGCCGAGGACCAGGCTCCTCTTCGGATCGTCAAGATCAGACAGATGTTTTCGTCATCATCAACACCGATCTCATCCGAGATCATGGAAGAATCGTCCATGGAGCTCGGGGGCTCAACGTCAACGTTGCCCTCGCACGATCATGCAGTTTTTCTGTACAGCGGATGCGTGTTCGCCGTCCCCACCTCCTCAAGCATCGCTTTGACGATTGCTTTGGTGGAATTGTGCGGAATTGAGTCTAGAACAACCCTGTAAAATTTTATCGCGTTCCGATGGAGGAATCTCCGGCGATCTCTGATATACCGGAGCCCTGTCGAATCTGGATGAGTTTAGGGCGAGGGGTCCAGCATCTAACTCAGACATCCATTGGAAAATCCCACCGTTCATCGGCTGCGGAATTCCTATATCGATCACCCCTCAAAATTTCAGCTCGATCCGACTGTTCAAACTCCGGGAAACGTCCGATGAGTGGATCAATTTTCGGATCTGTTTTCTGTGCGAAAACGAATCCGACCCAAGATCATCTTTCTTCATGAACGGGGTATTGGACATCCTTTTTGGAGGAATTTTTCTTAGGGTATTTTATGTTGTTCTCAAACACGTGCCCACAAATTTTAAAGCCTTTTCCGAGGTAATCTTCACCGTCGCATTGGTGTCAAACCAGCCCAACAACATTGCTCCACGGCTGCTGACCTGCGCTAGGTAGGTCGTCGCTTCATCGAGCCGAGGTCAACCACACCGGATCATCACCTCGGCGAGCCGACCAAGAGCTCGGCATCGCGAAGGCCAAGTAATCACCAAAACCACATCGCCGCTGTACGGATTGCATGGGTCGGGCGCTCCAGCATCGCCGCGCGGTCACTTCATCAAGTCGGCATTGACCGCGTCACAAATTCTGACCTGCGTCGGCATCGCCGCGCCGTCGCTTCTTCAAGCCGATGACCACTACGCCGACCTGCTTCGACACCTCGGCTGGCATGGCGGCTCCAACGTCACTTTACCGACCTGCTCCGTCACCTCGGCTAGACCGGGGGCTTCGCCATCTCTTCATCAACCTACTCTGGGGACTTCGGCGTCATCAGCCTACCAGCTTCGTCATGTTAGCTGGACCGGGGGCTTCCCTCGCCATATCGACCGTGCTGCGTCACCACTTCGTCAAGCCGAGTTCCTCGCTCGGTCACCTCAGGCTTGGGGGCTGGGACCTCGGTCAAATTGAGGACTACGTACCATGTCAGATCTGTCAAAAGTTCGCTGGGCGTCCTCGTCCCTCCTCAAGCCCGGATCGTGTCATCAACACCGAGCACATTAACCAGCTAAGTCGCTTTCATGCTCAAATTCCTTTTAATTTTTTCATTTTTGCTCGGTTCAACCAAGCATTATGTTTATGTTAAATAAAAGTTGCTTGTTAAAAACTTTGTTTCTCAAAAACGCCGTTTGTTAAAAACACTCCCTATACCCATGTAACTGGGGGCTCTTAAATTTATATGAGTCGTTTTATAATAAATGTGTTTTCTTCTTGATCGTTGCAAAGTCTTTTTCTACTACTCTTTTTTTTCCGACGCGAGTGTGTGGTCAATAGCCAGGTAGCCTGGTTTCTCTCTAAAGCCGCTCGAGTTTAGTTCGCTAAACTGGCCTGAGAAGCACTCCGCCTTCGGGATTGGAGGTTGAAGCCGAAGGCTGACCCACTTGAAGTCTGGAGATCGGACGTATCATGTTAAAGCACGACGGAAGCACAAACTAATTTTAAGACCAATTTTCAGATTGGCACCAAAAAACTTGATTTAGTTCGGACGTAAAGTTTTTCCTAAAGTTTTTTGGTTTCCCGATCTTATGGCACCTTTAACCTATTTTTATGTTTTTCTTTCAGGAGGCGGGACATCCTCTTGGTCGAGGTGTTCTGCGTGATGGTTTTGCTCGGGAAATCTTTTCCGATCTGTAGTTCGGCATCTTTCCTCTCGAGCTGCACCTCGGCATTGTGAAAACGTACATGGCAGCTGAACTAGTTCCCGAAGAGATACGATCCTAGGGTCAGCCATGTTGCCCACCACAAGTCTCGGGGGCTACTGCATTGACGATTCAATGCAGTCAATTTAAAAGTGCAAAACAATTTCCGAGGAGATCACGATCCTCAGCTTGGTCGGCCGCACCCAGCCTGAGTCTCGGGAAGTATGCACACCACGTTTCTGTCCTTAAAAGTATGCTGCCGAGCAAGGACTTGATCCTCAGGCCGATTTCGCGAATCGACCTGAGTCTCAGGGGCTACTGGGATCATAGGTTTTTGTTTTATCCTTCAGGTGCATCCCGGATTTTAGGCCGGCACACACCTTGAGGGCTACTGGTTATACATCTCGGCAGAGAATAAATTGCACCAATCCACAAAAAATGAGCTCACGGCCGAGGTGGTGCACCACCTCGGAAGCAGTCCGGTGTACAGCTCGGATGCAAGTGGCTGGCTCCATAGAGGGCATTTTTGGCATTAAGCTCGGCTGAACTCCTTCAACTTTTTCAAACCAAGGTGATCTATGACACCTCGGATGCAGACCGGCATTGGAGCTCGGCTGCAAAAAGACACCTCAGATGCAGTTCGGCGATGGAGCTCGGACACAAGAGGACACCGCTGCACAGGAAAAAGCTTCGAACCCGAGGTGCGGCGTAAACAATAACAAGGCATTGATAAAAAGCCAGGAACTTAAAGGGGCTCCTCGGATACCCGACGTGTGAGCTCTTTGGATACACCTCGGTGATCCTCAAGATCAGAGATGGGAAGATTTGTTGAACCCGCTTTCAAGACCGACGGCCGAAGACGAAGAACTATTCGGAAGAACCGAAGAGCGTCCCCTACTTGAAGACCAGTTCAGGGGGCTACTGACGGTGTCCTGGACTAGGGGGTACTCACCACGTCGTCTCCCGACCAGGTGGGTCAGGCCGAGGACCCCCATGGCGGTTCACTAATGGGCCACTTCGGGCAGCCCATGACGCATACAAGGAAGATTCCACAAAGACTTGGTGCCCAAGACGAGGACTCCTCTAAACCCTAGGCCTCTGGTGCATTATATAAACCGAGGCCAGGCTAGTCAATAGATGATCTCATATTCATTAGAACAATCTCGTGGTAGATACATGTACTCTGTACTACACCCCATATGAATACAATCAAAAGCAGGACGTAGGGTATTATCTCTTCGAGAGAGCCCGAACCTGGGTAAACGTTGTCTCTATGTTCCCTGTTATCCATTGACTCCAAGATCCACAGTTCGGATCCCCTACCCGAGATCTGCCGGTTTTAGTACCAACAGTGCCTACTCCCCTGCCGAGCTCCTCCCCCGCCACAGAGGCTGCAGACACCGGAGGTGCCTCGGCAAGCTCCCGGCGCTCGCCGGTGTGCAAGGCTCCCGCCGCAGGCGCGACGAGCCCACGGAGTGCGCCGCCGGGGCAAGAGGAGGAGTAGGTCCCGGCGACCTCCCCCCCCCCCGCTCCTGACAAAAGATGCCGGGCCTTCCCAGGCTGTGATGGCGGAGGACGGCGATGAGCCGGACCCGGACTGGGCCCTGGCGCTCGTGAACAGCTGCACCCTGCTCAAGCGCGGGGTTCTGCGGAACGCCCGGGCGGCTCTGGGCCAACTCGAGGTGGAACTCCAGGTGGAGGAGACGCGCCTTGCCGGGGAGCGCCTGCGTCTCACGGAGGGGTAGCGCCAACTCGACGTTGCCGTCAAGCTGGGCCGGTGCCAAGACGAAGCCGCGCGGGAGAAGCATGAGAAGGCCTCCTTCGAGGCGAAGGAGAACTTCAAGAGCGCCGCACGGGAGGCCGACGCGGCCGACAAGTGCCGCGAGGAGGCGGAGGCTCGCACAAAGGTGCTCGAGGAGCAGCACGCCGCCCAGGCACGGGAGAGCAAGCTCTACAGGCGCGCCGAAGGCCTTACAGGCCGCGAGGCGGATCTCACGATTGTGAGCGGGAGCTTGCGAGGACAACGGTCGACGAGGCCGCGGAGCGCGAGCGCCTGGAAATACTGGATCGCTAGGTGGCTGCCGCCCAGGCCTCCTACAACCAGCACATGGAGAAGGCCAACGCCATGCTGGAGGCCTAGAAGAAGAAAGCCCAGGCAGACACCGATGCGAAGATCGAGAGGAACCGCCTGGCGCTCGCCGCAGACCATAGCAAGAAGCTGAAGGCCCAGGAGGACCGCTTCAAGAAGAAGCGCAAGGAGCTCCAGAAGGAGATCGACGGCCTCAAGGAGGTGCTGGCGGAGGCGGAGGCCCGGCGGAAGACCGCGCTGAAGGCCAAGGCTGACGCGGAAGAAAAGCTAGCCTCCCTCCAGCAGCAGGTGGGCAGCGTCACCAACGTCGTCGAGCAGGCCAGGTTGGAGGTGGATCGAGCGCGGGGGCGGCAGCACGAGCGCGTCAAGATTTTCCACTCCCTCCAGCTGTGAGCCCACGGCGCCCTAACCACCATCTGCCAGGAGAGGCTCGGGGGGGCGCTCAAGACCCACGACGCCAGCTACCTCGACTTCTTCACCAAGCTCGTGGAGCGGCTCGAGATCAGGGCCAAGCGGGTGAACGGCATCATTGAAGATGAGTGTCGCGACCTCCTCAGCCAGGTGGTGACGCGCATCTTCAGTAATCTCCTCCGTGCCGACGCCAACTTCGACTTCGACAGGGTGATGGCCCCTATCCCCGAGGAGCTTCGTGACGGCCTCGGGAAGGCGGTGGAGGACCACGTCCACGCCCTGCTTGAGAAGTTCTCCCACGGCAGCTGCGAGAGCTCCGGCGATGTTGAAGATGGTGAAGGCGACGATGACGAAGGCGATGGCGGTGATGATGGTGACGGCGCGTCTTCTTAGGCCTTTCCTCTTTTGTTTATCCGGTATCAGATCGATGTAGCCCCGTGGGGCGTGAAAACATGCCTTTTGTGTTGAAGTACTTAATGGTTGCTGTAATTTGTGCTCCTCGTGAGGCCCTCTCGTGAGGCTTGTTTTCTACTTCTTGCATGCCTTGGTGCTCTACGTCGTCAGGACCCAGCCCCCGAGCGGGCTACGACCGTCGCTGGTATGTTAGGACGCATGCCTAGACAAGGCCAGAGGGTGTAGGGCTCTGAGGGGAGGTAAGGGCTCCTGAGGCGCGATGCTCAGGAAGCCCCCCTTTGACGTGCAAGCGGCTTACGCAAAGGAGAAAACGACAGCACTCAGGTAGGTTGCGGGGAGAGGAGAGCTTGAGGGGCGCTGAGAGCGGCTCGCGAGACGTTTTTGGACTTAGCTTTTTCACGAGTGTATCGCCTGCCGTGCCACGGCTGCAGAGTGCGCCTCGTGAGGCTCTTGCTCGTGAGGCCTCCTGTTGGCACTTGGTGAGGATGGTCGCTGCAGGCCGCCTCGTGAGGCAGCGCCCGCGAGGCTTCCTGTGGACTTAAGGAGGCACCCTGCCGTGGGCTACCTCACGAGGCCTTCTGTGCGCCTTGTTCCTGTAACAACTGCATGCCGACAAGTTCACAAACGGAGGAGCAGTGCACGCTTGCTAGCTTGCTCGTGGGCGTCACGCGAGGAGAGAAGGCACCAGGACCTTGGTGAGGTGACGTGCATGGGAGCAGGCCCGCGAGCCAGAGCTCGGTCACTTGGGTTTTGCGGAGCTGCTGGGACTGACCCGAGCACAGGCACACCGTGTCCAGCCCCCGCTCGCGTGATGCGCAGGAGGAAGATCGCGAGCACGCACGGCTCCTGAAGCAAACAACTTACAAAACACATATAATATCCAGAAAATAAAGTTTTACTGCAGCATAATAATAAGGTTCATTACACAACCAAAAAGATGAGGCTGTCGTGTCTAGCACGGGTCAGCTTGAGGATGGTGTGGCCACGCGGCGCCCTCAGTTTCACATCCAAAAAGAAGAGGCTGCCATGTCTGGCACGGGTCAGCATGAGGATGGTGCAGCCTGGCGGCGCCCTTAGTTCGATCATTCCGCCAGCGCTGAGCATGGGGCTTCCACTGGGTTGTGGGAGGGAACTCTCGTGGGCCCATCAGGCAAGCACAAAGAGAGGCGCTGGAGCGTGTACATCTCCACCTCGTTCGTACGCGTGAGGTCACGGGTAGAACATGCGGAGGTGTTGGATGTTCCATGTGTTGGGCACAGGAACACCCTCCTCCGTCTCCAGCCGAGCGGCGCCAGGCCAGGAGACATGGGCAACCCTGAATGGGCCTTCCCACATGGGTGAGAGCTTGTGGAGCCCTTCTCCGGAAAGGATACTTCATAGGATGAGATTGCCAGCTTCGAGGGTGCGCGGACGTATGTTGCGGCTGTGATAGCGACGCGAGGCCTGCTGGTATCGGGCAGCGCGTAGGGTGGCCTGGCGATGAGCTTCCTCGAGGAGCAGCAGGTCAGCTGCTCATGAGCTGTCCTGATGAGCCTCGTTGAACGCGAGGACTCGCGGAGACCCGTGCTTGATCTCAGAAGGAAGGACCGCTTCCGCTCCGTAAACGAGGAAGAAGGGAGTTTCTCCATTGGGCTTGGTTGCTGTTGTGTGGATTGACCATAGCACGGACTGGAGCTCGTCAAGCTAGCCTTTCCCGCAGGCGTCAAGATTTTTCTTGAAGCTTCGTGTCTTGAGGACTTCAGCGTTGGCACGCTCAGCCTGGCCGTTGCTTCGCAGGTGCGCCACAGAGGCGTAGCAGATCTACGTGCCAAGGCTAGCGCAGTATGACTTGAAGAGGCTGCTGGTGAACTGCGAGCCATTGTCAGTGATGATGCGGTTGGGGACACCAAAGCGGCTCACGAGGTTCTTGATGAACTTGACGGCTGAGGCTGCCGGGATGGTGTGGACAGGCTCCAACTCCGCCCACTTGGTGAACTTGTCAATGGCGACGTAGAGGTAATGGTAGCCACCTGCCACGCGAGGGAAGGGGCCCTGGATGTCCAGCCCCCAGACCGCAAAGGGCCACAAGAGTGGGATCGTCTAGAGGCCTTGCACCGGCTGGCGGATTTGCTTGGTGTGGAATTGGCAGGCTTCACAGGATTGGACCAGCTCAGTGGCGTCTTGAAGCGCGGTGGGCCAGTAGAAGCCGCTGCGGAACACCTTGCTAGCGAGGGTGCGCGATGAAGAGTGGTGGCTGCATTCTCCACCATGGATATCTGCAAGCAGCTCGCGCCCTTGTTCTTCGGAGATGCACCGTAACTCGACACCATTGGGGCACCTGCGATAGAGATTGCCATCTCTCAAGCAGTAAGCCGTGGCTTGGCGAGCCACACGCTCTGCTTCTGAGTCCTTCTCCGGGAGGGTGCCACTTTGCAAGTAGGCCTTGAACTCCGCAGCCCAGCTATCCGCTTGAGGCTCCAGCGCCAGCAGTAGACGGGCGCCTGAAGATGGGCCGCAGTTAGGTGCGCCTGTGGGCGGTGCGGGTGGGAGCTCCTCATGGGGCGCCGTGGCGCCTGCGGCAGGTGGCGCAGCTGATGGCTTCAGGAGCCTTTCCTCGAAGACGCCAGGGCATTGAGGCTCGCGGCGGGATGCTCTCTTGGCGATGTCGTCTGCTTCTTTGTTGCTACCGCAGGGGACGTGCTGGAGCTCCATGCCGAGGAAACACTTCTCGAGCTTGCGCACCTCTTCCAGATAGGCGGCCATGTGCTCATCCTTGGGCTTGTAGCTTTTGTTGGAGAAGCTGACGAGGAGCTGGGAGTCGCGCTTGATGCCCAGAGCAGAGGCAGCTTTGAGCCCGATGATGAGGCCTTCGTACTCCGCGATGTTGTTGGAGACATTGTCGTCATGCCTAAAGCAGAGTTGCACAGTGTAGAAGAGCTTGTCTCTTGTCGGCAAGGTGAGCACGACGCCAGCCCCCGCGCCCTGCCGGGAGAACGCGCCGTCGAAGTGCATGGTCCAGCCGCCAGGTGCTTCGTCCCCAAGCAGGAGGGATTCATCCTCGCAAGGATCTTCTTGGTGCGGGTCCGTCCATTCTGCCACGAAGTCCGCCAAGGCTGCGCCCTTGATCATCCGTGTGGTGCAGAATTCTAGCTCGAAGGCCTGCAGCTCGATGTTCCATTCGGCGACGTGGCCGGCGGCGTTGGGGCTGCGCAGGACTTGCTCCAGTGGCTAGGATGTGATCACCATGATGGGATGGCCCTGGAAGTAGTGGCGTAGCTTCCTGGAGGCGACGAGGAGCGCGAGGAGGAGCTTCGGCTGCATGGGGTACCGCTCGTGTGCATCCCGCAGCACCGTGCTGATGAAGTACACAGGGTGCTCGACGAGGCGCGTAGTTGTGGTAGCATGTTGCTCTCCGTGGGGCCCAGGTGGCTCGAAAGGCTCAGGAGGCGACTCCCGAGGCGGCTCGTCAGGGGCCTCGTGAGGAGGGTCCTCGGCAGGCGAAGGCGCGACCTCGGCAGGCGAAGGCGCGGCCTCGACAGGCTTCTTCTGGATGCATATGCGTTCCTCTCGTACCGCCACCAAGGCCGCGCTGGCCGTTTGGGGGGTGGCTGCCAAGTACAGGAGCAGGGGCTCGCGAGAGCGTGGCGCAACCATGATGGGCGGGCTCGTCAGGTACCTCTTGAGGTCCTCGAAGGCAGCATCAGCCCCAGGAGTCCACTTGAAGGGGCCGGATCTCTTCATGAGTTTGAAGAACGGCAGGGCTCGCTCACCGAACTAGGAGATGAAGCGCCCAAGCGAGGCCATGCATCCCGCCAGGCGCTGCATTTTCTTGAGGTTCTGGGAAGGACGCATATTCTCGATGGCCTTGATCTTCTCGGGGTTTGCCTCGATGCCGTGGTGGGAGACCAGGAAGCCAAGCTGCTTGCCGGAAGGGACTCCAAAGACGCATTTGTCGGGGTTGAGCTTGAGGTTGACCTTGCACAGGTTGGCGAACATTTCCTCGAGGTCCGCGATGAGGGACCAGGCCTCGCGTGTCTTGACAATGATGTCGTCGACGTAGGCCTCCGCGTTTCTTCCCATCTGGGGCCCCAGGGCGATGCGCATCAGCCTCTGGAAGGTGGCTCTGGCACTCCTCAGGCCGAAGGGCATGCAGATGTAGCAGTATATCCCGCAGGGAGTGATGAAGGCCGTTTTCTCCATGTCTTCCATCGCCATCTTGATCTGGTGGTAGCCTGAGAAGGCATCTACGAAGCACAACAGCTCATACCCAGCGGTGGAGTCCACGATCTGGTCGATGCGGGGCAGCGGAAAAGGATCTTGAGGGCAGGATTTGGTGAGGCCCGTGAAGTCGACACACATTCGCTCCTTGCCACCTTTCTTGGGTACTACGACTGGATTGGCGAGCCATTCGGGATGGCGCACCTCATGGATGACTCCTGCCTCTTGTAACTTCAGAACTTCTTTGACGATGAACTCCTGCTTCTCTGGCGCCTGGCGCCGTGCCTTCTGCTTCACGGGGCGTGCGTTGGGGCACACCGCTAAGTGGTGCTCGATCACCTCCCTCGGCACACCGGAGAAATCAGATGCTGTCCAAGCGAACACATCTGCATTTGCCAAAAGGAAGGTGACGAGTGCGTCTTCCTATGCAGGAGAGAGGCCGGTGCCGATGGTGAAGGTAGGGCCTGAGCCGTTGTCGTCCATCGACACTTTCTTCATCTCGGCACGCGCCTAAGAGAATAGCTGCTTCTTCTTCGCAGGTGCGGCCTCAGGAGGCTCGACGTCGTCTTCATCAGTAGGGTGGGCGGTGGCGGCGGCCTTGTAGGCGCTCACGAGGGAGCGGACTGCGTCCTTCTCGTCGCAGCGGAAGGCGATGATGTCGCTGCAGCCCGGCATCTTGAGGACGTTGTAGGCATGATGGGTCACTGCTATGAACATTGAAGTCGATGAGCTCAGTGCGGTACTTCTTGCGGGTGCTGAAGGTGACGGGGAAGCGCACCTGCCCCAGAGGCAGCGTGGAGCCATCAGTGACGCCAGAGAAGGGCCTCGTCGGCATCAGCTGCTCGTACGGTAGTTGGAGCTTCTCAACGGTCTCGATGGAGATCACGTTGAGTCCTGCGCCTCCGTCAACGAGCGTCTTGGTGACAGCAACATTGCTGATGGTGGGGGTGCACAACATGGGGATCGCGCCCACGGCCTTCGTGGACTTGGGGTGGTCCTTGGAGTCGAAGGAGATGGCGTACTGTGACCACTTGGGGGGCTGAGAAGCCTCAGGCCTTGGGAGGGCAGCGTTCACCTCGTGAGCAAATTGCTTGAAGTGGCGGTTGGACGGAGGAGCATGGGCCCCGCCAAGGATGCAAGCCACCTCGTGAGGCTCCTGGTAGCCCCCGGCGCCATCGTCGGGCTGGTTTCCGTAGTTCCTTCGGGGTGGTGGCGGCAGCGGCGGCAGAGCGGCGTTGGCCTGAGGATTGGCATGCCGCGGCTGGTCGCGCCTTCTCTACCAGAAGTTGTTGTTGCCGTTGTTGCCGCGGTCGCCCCAGCGGTTGTTGCGGCCGCCTCCGCGGCCGGCGCCACGATCGTTGCGGCCGCCGTGCCCGTCCTGGCGGCTCTCGCGGAGGAGCTTGAGCTCGTGGCAGTCTTTGGTGTTGTGGGAGAACATGTCGTGGTAGGCGCAATACGGGCGGCCATTCTTCTTGGACACGTCGCGGTCGCAGCCGCGCTTCTGCTCAGGCTCCGCCGCAAGCACGGTAGGGCCCTTACGCTTGGCGTCTTTGCTCTTGGCCTTGGCGCATCTGTCGGCGAGGTCGAAGAGCTCAACCATGGTGTCAAGCTCCTCGTTGATGGTGAGCTTCTCGCGCATCCGGACGTTTGTGACGCCGGAGGAGAACGCAGAGATGATGGCGGCGTCGGAGGCGCGCGGGATCTTGTTGCGCACTTGGCTGAATCGCTGGATGTACTTGCGGAGAGTCTCGTCAAGGCGCTGGCGCACGGCGCGCAAGTCGTTGAGCGTGAGGGGGCGCTCGTGTGTGCCCTTGAAGTTGGCAACGAACTGTTGACACAGCTCGGCGCACGAAGAGATGGACGCCTCAGGAAGGTTCATGAGCCAGCACCGCGGGGCGTCCTTGAGGGCCATGGGGAACCAGTTCGCCATGACCTTGTCGTCACCGTTCGCCGCCTCGATGCTTAGAGTGTAGAGCTGCAGGAACTCTGTGGGGTTGGGGGTGCCGTCGTAACGAGCAGGCAGGTCCGGCTTGAACTTCATGGGCCACACCACGCGGCGCAGCTCACGGGTGAAGGCGTGGCAACCCCCGATGCTGGAGGCGACGCCGCCAGCGAGGGCGGCACGGTTCTGGCGACCAGCAACTGCGACTTCCTGGACGGTGCGGTCCTGACGCTGGCGCTGCTGCTCGAGGAGCACGCGCGCGTCGGGCGGCGCGCGCCTGACGATCTGGCAACTCTCGTTGTCGGGGTCCGGTGAAGACGCGTTCCGGGACGGTTCTCGCGCCCGCGCGCCGCGGTGGCGCCCGGCGCCCTCGTTGGACGGATGAGGCGGCGGTGGAGGCGCGCCATGCGCCACCTCCCCGGCGCGGACTGACGGAGGGTGGAGTGAGTGAGAGGGCGCAGGGTCATCTCCGGCGACGTTGACGAGCTCGGTGATGCGGCCTAACCATGCGTCATAGCCGGCTTTGGTGGGGCGGTAGCGCAGCAGCTCACGCGCCATGAGCAGCGCGGCCTGTGGGCCCGGCGGCTCGTGGCGGGCGAGTGAGGAGGCGGTGGCGGTGTGGCCAGCCGCTTGCACGGACGGGTGGAGGGAGGAAGCCTGCTGCTCCCTAGCAGCAGGGTTGGTGGCGGCGCCGACGCGGCGACGACGGTTGTCACGGGCGACCGGCTCCGTCTGGGCCACCCTGACCGCCCTGCGCTCTGCGCTCGCGTCGAACGTCGGCCATGGCGATGGTGAAGCGGATGAAACGGAAGCACGCCCCCTACCTGGCGCGACAAATGTCGGAATCGGGGCTCCGGGGACCCTGGTTCGAACACTGGGGGCGCGCTCGCTCCTACAGGCTCGACGGTGACCACGGCGAGGCTACGACGAGTGCACGCTAAACACAGGGCACGACAGGGGACGTAGCAGCTACCCAGATTCGGGCCACCTTGCGGTGTAAAACCCTACTCCTGCTTGAGTTTGGGATTACTGTGTACAAGAGAGTTCTCGCGTACAAGGTTGAAGACAAAGGAATCGATCCCCTCTCTACGATGGCAGCACTGCCCCTTTTATAGCCGCCTTGGTCCTCTTCCCCCGAAAACGTTGGCGGGAAGTGTTGCCACACACAACGGCAATTTGAAAGGGGACATGCGCCCAGGCTTATCCTGACGAAAAGCGGTTTTCGCCTGCAAAGGTGTTATCCACGACGCGCCGGTGGGCTCGGTGATGACCTCCGCCCTGCGCGCCCTATCATCCTGGTCTTCATGCACCAAACGGACAGGCTTTGAGACTTGCTTTGTGGGTGGGCAGCTGGTGGGCTCGGTGATGACCTCCGCCCTGGGCTCGCTGTTCGTCGCCAAGCGCGTCACCCACGTGGTGGGCATGGGACTGCATGGCTGACGCCAGGCTCGGGTGGCTTCGGGAGGCTGCCTCGGGAGGCCGCCTCGCGAGGCTTGCTGCTGCTGCTGCTGCTAAGTCTTGGTAGTTCGCTCCTTGCGGGAGGGGTCCTCGTGAGGCCGGCGCCTCGCGGGGTGTCTTGCTTCGCGGTGAGCACTGCTGGGCCGTCTCTTGCGCCTTCGCTAGGTGCCGCTTCCTGGGCCGCAGGCAGACGGGCCGTGGTACCCTGGTTCCCACTGGCCCGACAGTCTCCATAATTCCCTAGATACTGGTATTGGCATAGATACCCTTTACTTTGCCTCATCTTCCGTTCGAGAGTGACACGAGCCCTTCGTTTCTGATTGCCTCGCTGGTAAGATCCTCCCCAGACACCTCACTTTCATGTATTACCTGGTCTTTGAAATCCATCGTGTAAATCACCTTGACAGTCATTTCGACTGCTCCTGCCTTGCTGCTCTCCATATTCTCCCTGATTTTGTCTACCCATGGGCTTGTTGGATCTTGCATCGACAATATGTTGCCATGGGATTTAAGGATGCCCTTACTTTCATGGAAAACTAGGCCGCTAGGGTCCTCCTGATTTTTCTCCCTCGTTTCCATGCGGATCTTCACAGCCGAGAGCCCGAGACAGTATTCAAATTCATCCTGACCTGATTCATCTTGAGCCTGATATGATCCATAAATTGATCCCTCTCCTTTTCAATTTCTGCTTGATTCTTTCCTCCGGCACTCACTTTATGTGCCCACAATCTGATCACACCATTCATCTTGAGACGGATCTCACAAAGTCCAAGTGACCAACTTAGGCCCTCTCTCCCTAGCTCTAGTGGACGCGGTGGTCGTCGGATGCCCGGCTGCATGCAGCCCCTATCGGCAGCCGTCGTCGACGAGTCATTTCCTTGTGTTTGATCTCGCTTGCGTCATTCTCTTCCAGCATGCTCTTCGGTCCTTGGGATCTTGCTTCTAACTTTCCTCCCAATCAAACCATGGTTGGTCGGCAAAATTGGATCCAAGACTAGCTTAATCTTGATGAAGTTTATATAAGGCAAACTGGATCCAACTTAATAGAAGAAGAGGAAATCGGACAGCTTCCACCTTTTATTTTATATAGTACCACGGATGCATGCACCACAATTGATTCATGCACCATTTATTTGAGTACTTGCTCCTTGCTAGAGCTAACTAACTGATGCCGCCACCGAACAGCTCGCAGCCCATCCCAGGGCCAATCGGGTTTTTCAAATTGCACTGGCTATACCCTGTGAGATACGACGCCATGGAACTGATCCTCTCCCTGTCGCAGCCCGGCACCGCCTCCATCCGGCCGACCCTGTCGCCCTCCTCCGTGATCACGCCCTGCACTAGGATGCTCAGCGCGTCGCACCGGCAATTTTGTGGCAGGTCGCTGAGCTCCCGGCAGCACTGCTGCTTGTGGACGTCCGGCACCTGCTGGTCCCTGACGGCGCACCGGCGCGTGATGTACTCTCGGCAATACGGGAGCCCGGGACAGGGTTGATGGGAATCGACTTTCCCACGCGGCAGTACTCGCCGTAGTCCTGTTCCGCAGTTGCCACGACGGTGGTGAGGACAGCGAGCAACAAGGCCCAGAGGGCGAGTTGGCTAGACGCCATGTTGAGCTTTGTAGTTAATCTCTTGATCGATAGATGTGCAGGGTTGAGTGCTGCACTTGTAAGTAGTTTTTGTAGAAAGAGAAAGGAAATCCCGCCAAAAGTTGTTTCACAATAAGCCGTTTAATCAATTTGTCCACAAACTCAACGGCTCCAGCATACAAGACCAACTTCATGGTTGTTATCACTGATCACAACATTATCGCGTCTAGTAACAAGCGGTACAGAAGCAGTAAGGCAATAAAGCTTTTCCGTTGTTAAAAACGACAAAAGTTACAAGAGATCACAACAAGGAGACTATCAGACCCAATCTTCAAAAGCACCACTTTATGTGTCTAACACTACCGGAATAACACCCTACACCGACGGCCTATTCTATGCCGACGGCCGACGGCCTTTTGTCGGTGCCGTCGGCATAGACGGAGATATGCCGACGGCCTAGTCTAGGCCGTAGGCATACAAAGGCCGTCGGCATATCTCCGGCTATGCCGACGGCAGCCGTATCTCAGGTCTATACCGACGGCAGCCGTTGGCGTAGGAGGGCCGTCGGCACATATGTGGGTCCACCGACCCGGACTCAGACGGCAGGCTGACGCCGTCAAATCTATGCTGACGGCCCTGACGGCGGCCGTCGGCATAGATATTATATGTTCTTTTCCTGAGAAAAGTTCCACGTGTAGGCTCTATGCCGACGTCGGCATATATAATTTTTTTAAATCTAAAATTTGATTATTTTGAATCTGACTTATCTATACTTAACATAAACATATTATATATCGATTTGGGGTAGAATTTTCCATATAATATGAATATCCAGTATGTTTTTGTTTTTCAGTATATTAGAAATGTGACATCATGTACTTTTCAATATAGGTCCGTATACTTTGTTAAAATCACAACTAATTGATACTTACATTGATTTTGACAAATTTTATATTGTTTTTTATCAGAATCTTGAAATGATTCAGTTGCTATACTATGCTTCATATTTACATAAAACCCCCTTTTGTTTTGAGGTTTTGTATATTTTTCATTCCTTGGCCATACGAAGTATAAAAACCCACTGTTGGGTCCTCTTACACGTCTGGAAGTGTGGTGGCGGGTGCAAACACCCGGCATGCGGCTCTGGAGTGTGATCCCCTTCACGGACAGCGCCGCCGCCGGCACTTGGAGGGGGGAAACGGCCACGTCGGGTCTACGCGGAGGTAATCTTGCGGTTGGTTGGGCCCGGACCCTATTCTGAAGTGTTCCTATGGGCTGACCTATCACAACCAGGTGAAAAGGTCCATTGGTCAAAGCCCGTCCGGCGAAAGTCAAAGGGGTAGATCTGCGGGTCAACTGAGCCAGGGTTAGGCGGGACGGGGGCCTTGGGGGGTAGCTACGCCACCGGAGCGTCGTACCGGGCCCTCACGCATGTGTTAAGTTGTGGTGGCATGTCCGAAGAGGCAATGCGCGGCTCCGGGGTGTGGTCCCCCCTCACGGACGGCGATGACACCGAAGTGATCCCTCTGCGGTTTTGGTGTTGCGTGAATATTTCTGAACACTCGGAGCGTGATCAGAATTTTTTACACGGCGCGGGCACACGTGATATAAGATGCGTGGCAATTTCTTATATTTTATTAAAGATTCAGTAGTATGCGCAAAAATCCCCCAGTACGGGTTGTTCTTCGCGTGTCTACGAGTGTGGCAGGGGGCCTTCGGTGGCTAGCTATGCCACAAAATCATGTGTTGGGTCCTCTTACACGTCTGGAAGTGTGGTGGCGGGTGCAAACACCCGGCACGCGGCTCCAGAGTGTGACCCCACTAGTAGAAAAAGGGCCATTTGTCCCAGTTCGTAAGGGCCTTTAGTCCCGATTCTGGAACCGGGACTAAAGGGTCGGGACTAAAGCCCAAAACCTTTAGTCCCGGTTTGCTTACGAACCGGGACCAAAGGCCCTCCACGTGGCGCTGCCTGGGGCGGGGGAGGGAGGACCTTTAGTCCCGGTTGGTGTTACCAACCGGGACTAAAGGCGGAGCCTTTAGTCCCGGTTGGTAACACCAACCGGGACTAAAGGTCCTTGCCGGGGGCTCCCTTGCCGGGGGGAAAAAAATTGATTTTTTTTTTTTTAAGTTTTATTCCGAATTTCAAATCTTTGAATTATTTGACAATTTAATCTCTAATCATCCCTCCTCACTGCTTCAGAATTTAATCTCTAGAGTCTCTAATCAGCACTCATTCCAAATCGTCTAACTTCCCGGCCGATCACCCATCCTCTCACTACTCCAGCCCAAGCACGCTTAACTTTCAGGTTCTATCTCCCCTAGTTTCCAAGTCTGCACTTGTCGTTTTCCTGACAATCTTAAGCTATCAATCATGTTAACCCTTAGGTCATGATGTCACATGTTTTAATTTTTTGAATTCTAAACAATTATTAAAATAAACAAAATAAGTACTAATAATATTGAATTTCAATGAAAATAAAATAAGTAATAATATTATTTTATTCATTTTTTTGCCATTTATTCATTTAATATGACATAATTAATATCTTTAAATCTGTAAATCAAAATTCGACAAATAATATATCCATTATTATCAGAAAAATGTGAGGAATCCAAATATGACATCATTTATTTATTTTTAAATAAAATTAATTTTTAAAATTTTTAAAATTATTTTTTTTGATTTGAAATAACTTTTTTTACTTTTGGAATTTTGAGAATCTGAGAAAACTTCACCGGGTAAACCCAGGTGAAATCGAGTCCCAATTTTTCTCTAGTTTTTTTTGATATACTAAACTTTTTTTTTCGACGTCGTATGCAAAAGTTATGGCCGTTTTACATTTTTTTTTTCGTTTTTTTGCAAAAAAGGTCAAAATTCATATTTCAAAATTTCTATACCAACTAGACACTAAAACCTAACTACATCTCGAAGGATTTTATTTTTTGAAGATTTTATCATTTTTGTTTATTTTCTACAAAACTAAAAAAGGCGATCCACTGGGGGGGTAGAGTTTGAAAATTTCAGAACCCCTTTAGTCCGGGTTGGTGTCCATCCAATCATACCGTCGACTACACATCTGCTAGCACCGTCCCAGCCAGAGTCACACCTAAGGTTAACCAAGTCAGAAAGGTATGCGGCCGTCGGCTTCGAAGTATCAGGGTTTCAGACGAAAACTCGTCTGTTACAAAGACATTTCATTTTTTAAACTTATTTCAACTCCAGACTTTTTGTGTGTGCACCATTCGAAGCCACGCCATCACTTTTCAACCCTTTCTGACTTCATTTGCTATTTTTCATGCATTTACTGATTTTTTTGAGCTAAATGACCCTGAAATTGAAAAGCACTACAAATGAACTCTGAAAAGGTTGAAAGTTGGCATGGTATCATCATTTCACCCACATAGCATGTGCTAAAAAGTTGAGAGGGTTACGGCAAAAACTGGATGCACTTCGTGTACAAACTGGACCATCTCATTCGAAGTATCAAGGTTTCGGACGAAAACTCGTCTGTTACAAATGCATTTCATTTTTTTAAACTTATTTCAACTCCAGACTTTTTGTGCATTCAATATGCACCATACTACAACATTTTAAAATCTACAGAAAGAACTAACTAAAAATAATAAAAAACAACAATTAAATGATTAAAACAACTATATAAGCAAAACAGTATTGTTTTAATTAAAATCCTAATTTAAATTATTCTAAAAATAACCAAATAAATCTTACTGTGACAACAATCTAACACGTGACTAGGAGTAAAAAGAATTAAATTAAAAACTATTTGTAAACTCAAGTTATTCACAATCTAGGGTTTGAAGCAAATTTGAACAAATTCAAATTTAAACCATTCAAATTTGAAAACTAATGGCACAAACAGAAACTAGACAAAATTTTGAATCTAATGCAAAAAAGAATCACTCAAAAACATCAAATATCTTAAAAGATATATGCAATTTAAAACAGAAACTAAAAACAGAAAACAAATGTAAAAACAGGAAAAAAAAATCAGAACCCCTTTAGTCCAGGTTGGTGTCTCCAACCGGGACTAAAGGTCCAACCTTTAGTCCCGGTTGGTAACACCAACCGGGACTAAAGCCTCAACCCCTTTAGTCCCGGTTGGTGTTACCAACCGGGACTAAAGCCTCACCATTTGGTCCCGGTTCCAGCCACAAACCGGGACCAATGGCCCACGAGGCGCATTGGTCCCGGTTCGTGTCTGGAACCAGGACCAAAGGGGTCAGACGAGGCCCGGCCGGCGCCCCGGGACTAATGGGCTTTTCAGGGTGGACCAAAGCCCTGTTTTGTACTAGTGCCCCCTTCACGGACGGCGCCGCCGCCGGCACTTGGAGGGGGGAAACGGTCACGTCGGGTCTACGCGGAGGTAATCTTGCGGTGGGTTGGTCCCGGACCCTATTCTGAAGTGTTCCTATGGGTTGACCTATCACAACCAGGTGAAAAGGTCCATTGGTCAAAGCCCGTCCCGCGAAAGTCAAAGGGGTAGATCTGCGGGTCAACTGAGCCAAGGTTAGGCGGGACGGGGGCCTTGGGGGGTAGCTACGCCACCGGAGCATCACACCGGGCCCTCACGCATGTGTTAAGTTGTGGTGGCATGTCCGAAGAGGCAATGTGCGGCTCCGAGGTGTGGTCCCCCCTCACGGACGGCGATGACACCGAAGTGATCCCTCTGCGGTTTTGGTGTTGCGTGAATATTCCTGAACACTCGGAGCGTGATCAACTCATGAATTTTTTACACGGCGCGGGCACACGTGATATAAGATGCGTGGCAATTTCTTATATTTTTAAAGATTCAGTAGTATGCGCAAAAATCCCCCGGTACGGGTTGTTCTTCGCGTGTCTACGACTGTGGCAGGGGGACTTCGGTGGCTAGCTATGCCACCAAATCATGCGCTGGGTCCTCTTACACGTCTAGAAGTGTGGTGGCGGGTACAAACACCCGGCACGCGGCTCCGGAGTGTGACCCCCTCCATGGACGGCGCCGCCGCCGGCGCTTGGAGGGGGGAAACGGCCACGTCGGGTCTACGCGGAGGTAATTTTGCGTCGGGTTGGGCCCGGACCCTGTTCTGAAGTGTTCCTATGGGCTAACCTATCACAACCAGGTGAAAAGGTCCATTGGTCAAAGCCCGTCCGGCGAAAGTCAAAGGGGTAGATCTGTGGGTCAATTGAGCCAGGGTTAGGCGGGACGGGGGCCTTGGGGGGTAGCAATGCCACCGGAGCGTCGCACAGGACCGTCACGCATGTGTTAAGTTGTGGTGGCATGTCCGAAGAGGCAATGCGCGGCTCCGGGGTGTGGTCCCCCTCAGGGACGGCGATGACACCGAAGTGATCCTCTGCGGTTTTCTTGTTGCGTGAATATTCCTGAACACCCGGAGCGTGATCAACTCATGAATTTTTTACACGGCGCGGGCACACGTGATATAAGATGCGTGGCAATTTCATATATTTTTTAAAGATTCAGTAGTATGCGCAAAAATCTCCCGGTACGGGTTGTTCTTCACGTGTCTATGAGTGTGGCAGGGGGCCTTCGGTGGCTAGCTATGCCACTAAATCATGCGTTGGGTCCTCTTACACGTTTGGAAGTGTGGTGTCGGGTGCAAACACCCGGCACGCGGCTCCGGAGTGTGACCCCCTTCACAGACGGCGCCGCTGCCAGCACTTGGAGGAGGGAAACGGCCACGTCGGGTCTACGCGGAGGTAATCTTGCGGTGGGTTGGGCCCGGACCCTGTTCTGAAGTGTTCCTATGGGCTGACCTATCACAACCAGGTGAAAAGGTCCATTGGTCAAAGTCCGTTCGGCGAAAGTCAAAGGGGTAGATCTGCGGGTCAACTGAGCCAGGGTTAGGCGGGACGGGGGCCTTGGGGGGTAGCTACGCCACCGGAGCATCGCACCGGGCCCTCACGCATGTGTTAAGTTGTGGTGGCATGTCCGAAGAGGCAATGCGTGGCTCCGGGGTGTGGTCCCCCCTCACGGACGGCGATGACACCGAAGTGATCCCTCTGCGGTTTTGGTGTTGCGTGAATATTCCTGAACACCCGGAGCGTGATCAGAATTTTTTACACGGCACGGCCACACGTGATATAAGATGCGTGGCAATTTCTTATATTTTTTTAAAGATTCAGTAGTATGCACAAAAATCCCCTGGTACGGGTTGTTCTTCGCGTGTCTACGAGTGTGGCAGGGGGCCTTCGGTGGCTACTATGCCACAAAATCATGCGCTGGGTCCTCTTACACCTCTGGAAGTGTGGTGGCGGGTGCAAACACCCGGCACGCGGCTCCGGAGTGTGACCCCCTTCACGAACGGCGCCGCCACCGGCACTTGGAGGGGGGAAATGGCCACGTCGGGTCTACGCGGAGGTAATCTTGCGGTGGGTTGGGCTCGGACCCTGTTCTGAAGTGTTCCTATGGGCTGACCTATCACAACCAGGTGAAAAGGTCCATTGGTCAAAACCCGTCCGGCGAAAGTCAAAGGGGTAGATCTGCGGGTCAACTGAGCCAGGGTTAGGCGGGACGGGGGCCTTGGGGGGTAGCAATGCCACCGGAGCGTCGCACCGGGCCGTCACGCATGTGTTAAGTTGTGGTGGCATGTCCGAAGAGGCAATGGGCGGCTCCGGGGTGTGGTCCCCCCTCACGGACGACGATGACACTGAAGTGATCCCTCTGCGGTTTTGGTGTTGCGTGAATATTCCTGAACACCCGGAGCGTGATCAACTCATGAATTTTTTACATGGCGCGGGCACACGTGATATAAGATGCGTGGCAATTTCTTATATTTTTTAAAGATTCGGTAGTATGCGCAAAAATCCCCTGGTACGGGTTGTTCTTCGCGTGTCTACGGGTGTGGCAGGGGGCCTTCGGTGGCTAGCTATGCCACGAAATCATGCGTTGGGTCCTCTTACACGTCTGGAAGTGTGGTGGCAGGTGCAAACACCCGGCACGTGGTTTCGGAGTGTGGCCCCCTTCACGGATGGCGCCGCCGTCGGCACTTGGAGGGGGGAAACAACCACGTCGGGTCTACGTGGAGGTAATCTTGCGGTGGGTTGGGCCCGGACCCTGTTCTGAAGTGTTCCTGTGGGCCGACCTATCACAACCAGGTGAAAAGGTCCATTGGTCAAGGCCCGTCCGGCGAAAGTCAAAGGGATAGATCTGCGGGTCAACTGAGCCAGGGTTAGGTGGGACGGGGGCCTTGGGGGGTAGCAATGCCATCGGAGCGTCGCACCGGGCCCTCACACATGTGTTAAGTTGTGGTGGCATGTCCTAGGAGGCAATGCGCGGCTCTGGGGTGTGGTCCCCCCTCACGGACAGCTAAGATCCCGACACTTTAAAAGCCGTGTGGTGAAAGTCAAACAGGTAGAACTACGAGTCAATCTTGACAGGGTTAGGCCGCTCGGTGGTCGTCGGAGGGTATAGGAAGGCTAGTGTATAATTAACAAATTGGTAGCAGAAATTTTCTTTAGAAAAAGATTAAGGTTGATGCATAAAGAGGGAGGAAAAATGCAAATATCTATGCCTACGGCTTGGCCGTCGGCATAGGTGAACACGTGGCATGAGAACCTATGCCGACGGCTAAGCCGTCAGCATAGACTGACCTTATCCACTCGCGGTGGATCCCCTCCACTAATTTTCGATTTTCATCCCCACTCCCGCGCCTCCCATTCGTCCCGCGCCGCTGCCGTATCCACTCGCGCCGCCGCCGCCTCCACCCGCGCCGCCGTCGTCGCCCCCCGGATCTGCCCGCGCCACCACCACCCCGGCCGTCTACGCCGACGCCCCGCTTCGACCCCGCCCCGGCCTCCCCAACCCCTCCCCGACCCCGCACCGCCGCCACCCCGGCCGGCCGCACCGCCGCCCCGGCCTCCCCGACCCCGCGCTGGCCGCCCCGACCCCGCGTTGGCCACCCCGACCACGCCTGGCCGCGGCTCCGGCCGGCCCGCATCCCTGCCCGGCCGGCCCTGCTGCTAGCTCCGGCCGGCCCTTCTCTGCTTCTCCGGCCGGCCCTCCTTTGCCGGCTCGCCGTCCCCTGCCGGGTCTCCTCTGCCGCTGCTCCGGCCACCCATCCCCGATCGCCCCGCCGGCCGCCGCCCTCCGTCCCTGCTGCCCCGACTGCCCCACCGTTGGTAAGCCTCGGTTCCTCTTTCTTCTATGTAAATGTTGCTTTTTTATGATTTGTAGATAATGTTTGGTGGAACAATGGATGGATACATGCATGTATGTTTGTAGATGATTTCCTAGATGGATGGATGGTGGTGCTATTTTTGGCCGAACGTTTTGTAGAAGATAATGGTGGATGAATGGATGGATAGATAGATGCATGTATGTTTGTAGAAAATTTCAAAAACATGTTGGTAACCGGCACTTCCATGTTCTGTAGTTAGATATGTTGTAGTTAGATAGGTTAATGTTGTTAGTTTTTTTTGCCTAGATGATGATGATGAATATATGATGATGATGATGATGAATATATGATGATGAATAGATGCTAATGTTGTTAGTTTTTTTTGCCTAGATGATGCTCGAATAGATGAATGTACGTTGTTAGATGTTGACTGTTGATGTTAATGTTGTGATTTTTGCCTAAATGATTTATGAATGCATTTCACTTTTGGGGTGGTGCTATTTGAGATGTTGTTAAAAAGCTATGTGAGATGTGATGATCTAAGTTGTAGACTCGGTGGAATTTACAGGATTTGTGGTGTTGCATCTCCGTGGAGTGATCGTCGACGTTGGAGCTGTTGGTCCCCAATCGTCCCTCCGCTGATCGATGACATCCTCTACATCCGAGGGTGAGCTACAAATCCATCTCCTCCTCCGCTTTTTTTCATGTCACTAGATTTCATTTTTACATCAAGTCGCGAAACCTAGGCGTCTCCCGTCCGAAAGGGTTGCATCGATAAATATGCATTCAATTGCATATTTATCACCGTAACTCAGTCGGATTGTCCAGCGTTTTCCACGGACAGCCTGAGGATGTGTAGATTGGGTATGTTCTCCATGCTCTACCCCATTCCGAGACAAAATTTCGGCAGCGCCTCCCCGTTGTTCTCCGGATGCACATTCTCTCGGCTTTTTGCCAAGACGTGTATCTGGAGAACAGCGGGGAGGTGCTGCCGAAATTTTGTCTCGGAATGGGGTAGGGCAAGGAGAACGTACTCAATCTACACATCCTCGGGTGGGATTAGGACACATCTTTACCTATTAGAGATGTAGGTGGATTCAATGTCGTTTCTCGTCAACCCGGTAGAAAATAAAACATTGATGTGATTAATTTAAATGAATCCTTAATTTTGGTGTGTGCCTCCCAATAAAGCAGAGATGGCAGATAATAAGTGGATGTACAGTGGTTTTTTCTGTCGGAATCAAGTAACAACAGAGTGGGCCGAGAGAACCGATGTGTTTTTGAAGGAGATATTCCGTCGTCCAATGAGAATGGTGCCAGAATGCCCCTGTGCCAAATGTAAGAGACGTATCCGTAGAGATCAGGAGGAGATGACTTTGCACCTTCGCACGAATGGATTTATGCCAAACTTTAACATGCCGATAAACTTTGCCCAGTGGGACCGTGGTAGAGAGGAGGTGATACGACAACGCATCGCTGGTCATGAGGACGATGGGGTTAGAGACATGCTAGATGATGTCTGTGCTGCACAGACGGCACCTGCGACACTTTCAGCGAATGAACCGGAGGAGCCGAAGGAAACCGCAAAGGCCTTCCTGGATATCTTAGCCTCGTCAAAGAAACCTCTTTATGAGGGGGCCAAGCTCTCTCAGCTGGATGCCATCTCGCAACTGATGGCAGTCAAGGCCGAGTACGGCTGTACCCGAGGTTGCTTCGAAGCATTTCTGGGAGTATGGGCTAACAGCCTCCCTGAGGGCCATGAACTGCCGAAAAGCATGTATGCTACAAAGAAAATCATGAAGGCGCTCTCTATGGATTATGAGAAAATACATGTTTGTCCAAAGAATTGCCTTTTGTTTAGGCATGAGTATGCGAATGACAACTACTGTAGCAAGTGCGGTTCCTCTCGATATATTGAGGTGCTCGATGAGCAGGGTGAGAAGAAGCAGCTAGCCATCCCTGCAAAGGTTCTTCTATATCTCCATTTCATAGAAAGACTGCAGCGCCTTTTCATCACCGAGGAGTCTGCCAAAATGATGAAGTGGCACAAGGAAGGGCAAAGGTACCATGCAGATAAAATCGTACATCCATCAGAAGGTGAAGCATGGAAGTCATTCGACACAGAATACCCTGAGGAAGCAGCCGAGGCTGGGAATGTCAGAATTGCTATATCAGGTGATGGGTTCAATCCATATGGTATGTCGTCTAATCCATACAGCTGCTGGCTCGTGTTTGTTATTCCGCTCAATCTCCCTCCAGGCGCCATAATGCAACGCAAGACCATGTTCCTGTCGCTGATAATTCCGGGGCCTAAATATCCGGGGAAGAATTTGAGTGTGTTTATGCAGCCGTTGGTGGATGATTTGCACCATTCTTGGTACTTCCCGAGGTTGACACACGATCGACATTTGCAAAAAAAATTCTTGATGAAAGTTTGGCTGCAGTATTGCATGCATGACTTTCCTGGCTATGCCCTATTCTGCGGATGGTGTACAAGTGGGAAGATGCCATGCCCAGTGTGCATGCAGGCCTTGCGTTTCATGTGGCTGAAGAAGGGTGGCAAGTATGTTGCCTTTGACCTGCATCGACAGTTCCTCCCTCCAGACCATCCTGAGAGGGAAGACAAGAAGAACTTCACGAAAGGCCTAGTTGTCCATGAAGTAAACGAGATTCCAACGTTTTCGGGTGCGGATGTGCTTGCTCAGCTGAAAGCTCTTAAGCCTGCCGGCGAAGGGAAAGGCAAAGCCAAAGCCAAAGCCAAAGCCAAAGGCACAGGCGAAGGCGAGGGCGAGGGGAAAGGGAAAGGCAAAGGAAAAGCCAAAGGTTTTGAAGGATATGGTGAGATGCACAACTAGACTCACATTACCCCCTTCACGCAGCTTCCCTATTTCAAGGACCTCAAACTTCCATATAACATTGATGTGATGCACACCGAAAAGAATGTCGCAGAGGCCCTTTTTCGCACGATCCTCAACATTCCTGATAAGACAAAGGATAACGTTAATGCTAGAGTTGATCAACAGAATATTTGTGATAGGCCACGTCTGAACATGCGGCCTCCCACAGGCGGTCAGAAATCTTGGTTCAAGCCAGATGCTGACTTCGTCCTTAAAAAGGATGATAAGATGGAGGCATTCAAGTGGCTGAAACACGTCGTGAAGTTCACTGATGGTTATGCATCGAATATAAGTAAGGGAGTCAATCTTTTAACGGGCAAAGTCACCGGGCTCAAGAGTCATGACTATCATGTATGGATTGAGCGGATTATGCCGGTGATGGTTTGAGGCTATGTCCCCGAGCGTGTCTGGCATGTGCTTGCGGAGCTAAGCCATTTCTTCCAAACGCTTTGTGCTAAAGAGGTATGTCCCAAGATGATAAAAGAATTGCATAAGAAGGCGTCGGAGTTGATATGCAAGCTAGAGAAGATCTTTCTGCCAGGCTTCTTTACTCCGATGACACATCTCATTTTGCACCTCGCGAACGAGGTATTGTTGGGGGGCCCTGTGCAGAATCGTTGGCAGTACGGCCCTGGGAGACAGAACCAGCATCTTCGACACAAATGTGGAAACAAAGCTAAGATTGAAGCTTCCATAGCTGAGGCAGTTATCCTAGAGGAGGTGGCAGATCTCAGGACAGCGTACTATCCAGACCACGTTCCCACTCTGCATAATAAGGTGTCTCGATACAATACAGAAGAGCCCAAGTATAAACCCAAGCTCCCTCTATTCAGCGGGCAAGGTGGCAGGACTGGATGCTCGAAACCTTATATGATGCCACAGTGTGAGTGGGAGGACGTCATGTTCTATGTCTTGCACAACATCAAGGAAGTTGAGGATGAGTGGATGAGGTAATACCATTGCACCATTCTTTTAGTCAATTCGTTATGTTCACTTTGCCTCGGTCTAATACCGCTTTTCTTCTTTTAGTCGATTCGTTGATGAAGAGTGGACGGGAATGATGCCTCCTACTGAAGCGGAGGCACTTACTCTTCTCCGAAAGGGTGCCGATGGAAGGAAAAATTTTGTTGCTTGGTTCATGGAGAAAGTAAATTTTCACACTTCCCTATTACCTAGTGCACCCAACATTTATTAGTTATCGGAACTAATGCACCCTACAATTTCAATTAAACTTGTAGGGAAAAGATCCGAACACATCAATGGATGAAGAATTGAGATGGGTTTCCATGGGTTTTAACAGCGGGTCATGACATGCGAAAAGTATGATGTGAATGGTTATCGCTTCCATACAGAGGAGCACCAGAACAGTCGGCCTGATCCCAAAACTATAAATACTGGAGTCTTCACCGAAGGAGATAATAAAGTAGAGTACTATGGAAGGGTAGGAAAAATATACGAGCTTACATTCAACCGTGGGCGCGAAACCCTAAGTCTCGTTGTGTTCAAATGCCGATGGTTCGACCCCAATAAGGGTCTGAGACATACGCTTTCCATTGGTTTAGTCGAAGTTAAACCATCAACTGTCTATGCCGGAGCTGATCTCTTTATTGTGGCTACCCAGGCCACACAAGTTTATTATCTGCCCTACCCATGCCAGAAAGAGTATCTAAAGGGTTGGGAAGTTGTGTTCAAGGTGTCTCCACATGGTAAGCTACCGGACCCGAATGATGATGATTACTACAACATAAACCCCATGACATACGAGGGAGTGTTCTTTCAAGAGCAACATGATGATGTGGTCCGAAACAAGGACGATGATGACTTGGGTTATGTTGATGTGGACCCAAACGATGACGATGCATGGAATGATGGTGAGGCAATTGTGAATCAAAGAGACATAATTATGCTTGAAAAGTTAAATGAAGACGCTGACGACGAGGAAGAGCCTCCACCTCCGTCAGACAACGAAGACGATATGCGTGATAGTGATGATGAGACCGGTCGACAAATAGATTACAATAGTGATGATTCATATGGGTTCTAGGAAATGTAAGCTTTTTTGTATGGTTTATTAATATGCTTCCTTCCTTTGCCAAAAAAGAGATATATATATATATAGCATGCTTATACATTGCATATTTTGTTAATGTTCTTTTCTGTATGCTTAATGTGCTTTTTTGTTATTAATGTGCTTTTTTGTATGCTTATTTATTTGTTATCCTTACTAACTGTTTATTCTCTTCTCAATGCAGGTTTGCTAATCATGGGCAAGTCCAGCGGCGCGGGTTTCCTAAGCAAATTAAAAGGAGGTCTTAGTCGGAGTGGACGACCCCGTCAGCCTCCCCCTCCCCCCCCCCCCCCGACTACTTGAGGATGACACCTCACAGGGAGGTCGAGGGGTCGGGGGAAGAGCCCCTAGAGGAGGACGGGGTGGTGGGAGAGCCCCTAGCGGAGGGGGGGTGGGTCGAGATGCGGTCAGGTCAAGAAACTGTGGTCCGTGTCCGGCATAGGGGGGTCGTCTTCGACGCCCTCCTATACTGAGGCACCCTCTGAGTCTGAGGAGGAGGACTTCGCGAGGAGGAGGAGGAGGAGGAGGAGGAGGAGGGCGAGGAGGAGGGTTGTGGAGGGGAGGGTGGTGGAGGGGAGGGTGATGGAGGGGAGGGTTCTGGAGGGGAGGGTGGTGGCGAGGTGTGGGGTAACTTGCCGCCAGGTGATCCGAAGGGGTGGCTGCGTGATGCTGCAGAACTACCTACACCTCCTGCTACCAAGGAGAAGAAGTGGCTCATTGAACCCACGGGGACAAAGTAAGTGCCTCTCAATCATAGTTTGAACACATACTATCATTTTCATTGTGCACATGCTAATTTTTTGATTCTTTTGCAGCAATTGGAAAGTTCTTGGAGAGGGCCATAAACCGAACGGCATTATCACTATCCTGTTGAAGGATTTTTGGCCGGGCCTATTCTGCCGCGGCCAGACAGGGACCCGAGCTGCGGGTTTTGGCCACGACCTGGGACCACTATGAGGCTGCCAGCCTCGCGG
This sequence comes from Elymus sibiricus, assembly GCA_039707655.1. NCBI lineage: Eukaryota > Viridiplantae > Streptophyta > Magnoliopsida > Poales > Poaceae > Elymus > Elymus sibiricus. The sequence goes on along the minus strand of CM077668.1, from coordinate 321,609,013 downwards.
AGTACGGGACGGCCGCTAAGGCCGTGATCAATAAATTTTGGGTGAGTTCTCTTTAGAATCACTCGTCTTGAGTTTCGTTCATAGTTTATCATCGAATCACTTAACTCATGCCTTGTTTCATTCTGGTTTTATGCATGACTGTAGCAATTCTATAGGGTTCTTGAGGAGCACAAGGCCAGAGCCTACGTGGTCTTGGTAGCGGCTGCGAGGAAGAAAGCTCGCCAGATTCAGTACGTGGTGCGCTGGGTTGCCATCTCGCACTACTACCACAACTACCTTGGTCGAAAGATGACCAAGAAAGAAGCGCAGAAGCAACGGCTTTCCTTGAGCAGGGAGCGGTACATGATGGTAAGTATTACAGACTTTTCATTCCTGCGTATAAATAGTTAATTTCATTGTTTCGTGATGACATGTCATGCTTCCGTTATTTAGGTTATTCCTACTTGGTGCTACGGAAGGGATGACGGATGGGCGAGTTTGGTGGATAGGTGGCTCGGTGAGGATGCAGAGTTTGCTGCCAAGAGCACAAAGAACCGGGCTAATCGTGGAACCGACGGAACACACGGCCAAGGAAACAGGAACCACTGGGGCTACAAGGCCATCCAGGTTTACCAGCATACATTATTTTTCTTCTTGTTACCGTCATGTTCTTATCTATATACATGATACATTCTTTTTTTTCATTTTACCGTCATGTTCTTATGTATGGCTAACTTCTGTTTGACATTGCAGGAGGGCAAGTTGAAGAAGCCGCTCTCACACATGGAGTCGTGGAAGCTGGCCCGTGCGCGGAGTAAGCGCAAGGACGGCGAGAGCGAGTACTACGGCAATACCGAGAAGAACCTGGAGTCCTACTCGGAGTCGTTTACCAGGTTAAATCCTGGTTCGGATGTTGCTGACCCCATCCTGTCTCAGACCGACGAGACGGCGGTGGTGGCCATCCGGCCGAAGTATCATGGCCGCTACCTGTGCCTCGATGGCGTGATCACTCCTTCTGTCTCCTACACACGGCTCCGAGCTACCAACCCGAGCCCGAGCGGCAGTATGGGCCGTTCGCATCCTAGCTTAGCCAGCCAGCATGCTGTAAGTATTTCCCCCCTTATCTTCTTTCTTTCTCACTTTCTCACTTTATTTTCAGCATTGCCCACGTACAAACAACCTAAATTTTGTAGGCATATAAGGCCTTTGTCGAGCTTAAGCATGTCGAGGTGCGGGAGTACTTGCAACGAGTAAAGGCAAACGAGGATTACAACCGTCTGATGATGGCGGTTAGTTTTGCCCACTTAGAACCAAGCTAAATTTTGCACTTTCATTTCTTCTGACCTTCGTGTTTGCTTGGTTAACTAACAACCAGGCTATGTGGTCGTCTATGCAAAACCGCACGGATCCACCACCAATGGGACCCACACCACCACCTTCTGGAGAACCCCCACACGTGCCCACGTTCGATGAATGGGTGGCACTAGGCAGTGGGACTCCGGTTCGTACATTGCCTAACTATTCACGAACTAGTTCTCGTTGATTCAACACTATCATATTTACCCTTACAATCTCTTTTGAAACATGTAGGGAACCGGTGCAGAGAGCCCAGTCACTCCGGTCTAGCGAGGTGGTGCTGGTCTTGGCGGTGCTGGCGGCGATGATCCTAGTCTTGGATGAACGATGATGTTTTCCATGTCTTGCAATGCTTTCCATGTTCCATTCTTCTTAGCGTTCTTTAGATGACGATGATGATGTCCGTGTCTTATACTTATGTTTATGAAGTTTCGATGATGATGATGTTGATCTTTAGATGATGTGATGTTGATGATCTTTAGATGATGATGTTGATGATCTTTCATATTGTCTAGATGAGGTTCTGGACATTCAATATATTTCTGTCTATATATGCTTTGCTGTGAATTTAAATGCTGTGAATTTGAATGAGAAATGCAAAAACAGAGCATATTTTTTAAAAACAGAACAGATCTATGCCGACGGCCTAGCCGTCGGCATAGATAAGGCCAGGAGGTACCAGTGGACGACACGTGGCATACGTATGCCGACGGCTAGGCCGTCGGCATAGACGAAATATATGCCGACGGCCTGGCCGTCGGCATAGCCCGCTGCCAGAAGGCGCCCTAGAGGTGACACGTGGCGAGTATAAGCCGACGGCCTGGCCGTCGGCTTATACTCGCCACGTGTCACCTCCCCATTCGTGACACTTGGTGACGGCGCCGTCAGTTGACGCCCGGTGATTTTCTGTGCCGACGGCCGTACGGATGCCGTCGGCGTATATAGCTATGCCGACGTCATTTCTATGCCGACGGTCTGACAGGACTACGCCGTCGAGATCGACGCCGACGGGTCTATGCCAACGGCTGCCGTCGGCATAGGGCTATACCGACGGTATACGGCCGATGCCGACGGCCTTTGGCCGTCGGCGTAGGGGGTTATTCCGGTAGTGTGAGCATATATCTGGTCATATAGTACATGTTGTGGTGAGTCATCGATCCCTAGGTTGTTTGGTTAATTTGTTGCTGCCACTTGATAAACTTGATGTGGAAAGTATACGCTAAGACAAAATTAGGTCATGCAAAAAACAACTCATATAGTTAAGTTTTGTATCTTCCTTGCAAAATAGAACTCAAGGTCCAGTGACAAGCTGGTTAGAGGCCATGCTCAGCTTGCAATATCTTTGAGGGATGCAACCAAGGGTTGTCTCGATGATGTTCTCTGATGTTCATATAGTTGGCACGATCCAACTCCTTGTTGGTGGACGTTCTAATCACAGAGGCTCTAAGAACACAAAGGTCTTAGCAGCATCAACCACAAATAGCCCACTTATAACATGCCCACCAATGCCATTGTGGATTGCACTTATAAGTCCAATTCAAGGTAGACCTTCAACAAAGAAGATGATCTCCGAACCTTGTACAAACTCTTTATTCCTAAACAATATGCTTGGAGTCTCTCAAGTGACTCCTAATTGTGTACAAGGAACACAGCCTCTAAAAGTAACAAGCAAAGCAAAGTCATGTGGATGAACTCCTCAAAAGATCTTCAATTAAAGCACTCTCAAGAACTCATAAGATCTCTCTCACAAGAATAAGCTTGAAAGGAAGAGAAATAAACACTAAAAAGGGGGTTAAAGAAAGGGAGGAGCTTGGCCTTCAGAAATTCAAGGAAGAAGCTTGGAATCACCCAAAACAACTTCCTATATTTGAAAGATTTCCTCTTCTAAGATCTCAAAGACTCACACGAGATGGCTAAAAAGATTTCATGGCCATTCCAAAGCTAAAGGAAATGGGGACCGCTCAACATGGCTTACTCACTCCTCAAAGGCTTGGTAGTACCGGGACAATGAAAAACAGAGGTGTTGCATGGCAAGAGTGGAATATTTGAGGATTTTGGTTGACTAACTTATCTTAGAGTTCAACCAGAGATCTCTTGCTTGTGCCCCTCTTGACCAAAAACCTATACATGAAAAAAAATTGGAGGTACCAAACCACCGAAAAAATAAAAGTAGGGATCATCATTGATGTTTCCACTCAAACATGATGACTAATTTCCTGAAATAAATTTTACCAAGTATTAGTCATCTCAATTGGTTTGTCATTCAACTAAAAAAGGTTTGTCAGTAATCACCAAAATCTAATAAGGTATATAAGATGTACTTTCACATACAAATCTTAATGAAATACTTCCTAGAAGAATGAGATCTAGGAAAATGTAGGCTACCCCTCACAAACACTAACATATTAAGATAATGGACATGATCTCACGCACATAACCGACCAAGTGGCGCGTTATTTATCACAAAAATAAATGTGTCGCCATTATCTCACCCTGTTTGGAAAAAAAAATGACTAATAAGAGGAAGCATTAGAAAATCAACCAACCTAGGGTTTTTCTATCTTCGACTAACGGTGGAATTGGACATTCAACTAACCCGCCCTCGAGGCCTAGTATATAACCACGACATGCTTCCCAATTTTCACTTCTATATTTACCCTGAGATCTTAATAATAATAATAATAATAATGCAGCTCCAGCCTTATACGTATGTTTTTGCATGTATCATCACCGTTGGCAACACCAGGACGCGCTTGAGGACGTATTCACACAGCTCATTACGTTAATCACGCAACTATCATTACGTAGGTGTGTGTGTGTGTGGGGGGGGGGGGGGGGGGGGGGGTCCCTTCTTATTACGGTAATCGCGTAACTATCATTACATAGATGTAGCACTACTCTTATTTGTTTCTCAATATTGTTGTCATCGAACCATTTTATTGAGCATCATGCAGCTTATGCACCGACCAGGTACAACTTGCATGCTTTGCATTGGAAGGTGCATGCGCATGCATTTATTACGGAGCTGCAAGCTGTCTTGCAGATCACATTCTACCAAATAGTAGTAGTACCACTCATTTGCCTAGGGGGCTGATAGTACCGAAGCCAGTAGCAAACACCGCCGCCATTAGGGACGTCCAGATTGCAGATCCCCGGGAGGCTCGCCACGGCGCGATCCATCACTTCCGTCCGACACCCTGGGAACACTTCCGCGACCGTCGCCTTCCCCTCTGCCAATGCCACGCCGAGCTCCTTGTACATGCTCCCCCGCATTGAGCCGAGCGCTGCGCATATGCACCACTCATCGCTGATGGCGGCGATCTGTCGACAACAGTCCTTCTGGACGCTCTCGACGACCTGGCCGCCGACGCACTGGCTCTTCACCAGCGCACGACAACGCGGGAACGGGTACACCGGGTGACCCATTCCTGGCCAGCACCATTCTCCGGGTGAGTTGGACACCATGCTGCCTTGATCAACTGCCACAGAAGTCGCCGTTAGCATGGGCAGGAGGAGCACCGCGAAGACGGCCACCTTAGATGCCATTTTTCTGCTGCTATGTAATTATCTCTGTGGTCCGATTATATAATCTAGAGAGAGAGAGAGAGAGAGATAAAGATGTCAAGTTAGGTGACACGAACGAATAGAAAACATAGCTTGAGTGGTTGAGTTTAGGCTTTTACGTCACAAACCTGGCTGACAAAAATGGTTAGCCCGGAGGGGCGTGCACATTATTCATACCAGAAAGACAGTACATAGCAAGTTCATCTTGGCATGTTCCGTATGCTTTATTTGTCGGGTAACAAAAGAGAGATCTAGAAGATTAATATTGTTACTTAGGTAATCATAAATCTCAAAAAAGTGTGAATAAAAAATAAAGGTGTCGAAACAAGATTCTGGTGGAAAAGCAAATATTTGGTTTAGAATAGTTTTATTGCTTTTCTAGAATATTCACATATATAAAAAAATAATTAGTTAAAGTTTGCGTGTGACATGTATATATTTTTTTTTTTTGCGAAAAACTTCCAATCTATTCATCTTCAATCATGGCAGTACAACGAACACCAGAAATAATAAAAATTACATCCAGATCCGTAGACCACCTAGCGACGACTACAAGCACTGAAGCGAGCCGAAGGCGCGCCGCCATCATCGCCCCTCCACCGCCGGAGTCGGGCACAACTTGTTGTAGTAGACAGTCGGGAAGTCGTCGTGCTAAGGCCCCATAGGACCAGCGCACCAGAATAGCAACCGCCGCCGATGAAGAATAACGTAGATCGAAAGGATCCAACCCGAAAACACACGAACGTAGACGAACAACGACTAGATCCGAACAAATCCACCAAAGATAGATCCGCCGGAGACACACCTCCACACGCCCACCAACGATGCTAGACGCACCACCGGAACGGGGGCTAGGCGGGGAGACCTTTATTCCATCTTCAGGGAGCCGCCGCCGTCTCGTCTTCCTGAGCAGGACACAAACCCTAACAAAACTCAAATGAACGACTAAAAACGGAGCCCCCTCGCCGGCCCTTACCAGGATCCACCACGTCCCCATGGCCCTAGGGCCACCGGAGACGAGGCGGACCGGCGGCGGCGCCGGCGAGAGGCAAAAACCCTTGTCTGTCGTATTGCATGCAATCAACCATTTCGTGCAAGATTGGAAAAATACATGTACAATGTAACAAAAGTTGTTGTGTCTTTTCAGTGGTGGGGGTGGGGGTGGGGAGGTTCTAGTTGCATCCGCTTTGGGTGGGGACATTATTCATACCAGAAAGTCAGTACATAGCAAGTTCATCTTGGCATGTTCCGTATGCTTTATTTGTCAGGTAACAAAAGAGAGATCTAGAAGATTAATATTGTTAGAGGGGTAATCATAAATCTCAAAAAGTGTGAATAAACAATAAGGTCTAAACAAGATTCTGGTGGAAAAGCAAATATTAGATTTACAATGGTTTTATTGCTTTTCTAGGCCCTGTTTGTTTGAGCTTATGCTTCAGTTTTTGTAGCTTTTCCACTTTAGGGGCTTTGGCTTATGAATCAATAATGTTAAGCCAAAAGCCGAAGCAGACTTTAGGGCCATGTTCCTAAAAGCCAAAAAAAGCTTCTAAATAGGGTCATGTTCATTCCACAATTTTTTTTTATTTTGTGAATCAAAGAATTCCATCACTAAAACAGAGTTTACAGGTTTATAATATCATCCAACAATTTCCCGAACTACGTCCGGTCCAGATCCAAGCCAAACCACAGTTCGGCGATGCATCCTACCAAAATTAGCCAGAGAATGACTAGCCAAATTACAACTTCGACGAGAATATGTTCATTCCACAATTACTACTCAAACAAGCAGACTCCCCTTGCGTACTTAACTTATTACAGTACTGCTAAATTTAGCTGTTTTCTTCTTCTTTTAGTTTGGGTACTTTGTGCTAAAATGAGTAGCAGCTTATTTGTACAGGGGTGGTCAGGAAAAAAGTGTGTTTAGTTGCTAGGACAATTTCTAGACACATGCTTCTGTGGTATTGTGGTACTTTCTTCAACAAAGATGTGGTCAAATTTACAAGGGGACAACATATAGAGACTCTCTTTACCATTCTCATTGGCTTTCCTATGGTGACAACAGAAAATTGTGGGCCTTTTATTGATTTTATGCTAGGTTCATGCAGGTTTAGATGGGGCTGCTACATTGTTGTTTAATTATACGTAGTACCAATAGTAATAGTCATTTCACAACAGGCAAAAATTCTTGGATGAGGACGTTCGCAAATATTGCATTATTACGATCAATACTTTTTTGTGGTTTAAAAAAACTGCTACATAATAATGATTTCTACATCATACATTGTGGCACTCCAATAGAAGACATCGAACCGCTTAAGAGATCTTGGACTAAACTGCATATACCATCAATTGTTATGCCCATTTGGATGCTCGGCCTCATGTTGTTTCGCTATCGAAATCTTTACTCTTTTAAAAAAAGATAACATCTTTGAATGACAATGTTTTAACATCTCAATCACTTGAAGAAAATACCTATTCAAACCTGAAGATACACGAAACAAGATTATGTTAAACCTCTTTCAAGTTCAAGAGTTGCGTAACTTCTAATAAGGATGTGTGATACATAAAGCATTGCACAAAACATCATGGGTCATATTAGACCCGCTACATTTATGTGTGCAAATATCAATTAGTTTCCCCTTGTATTTTCAGGCTGACACTCTAGCTAAAAGATTTATGTTCATTGCAGCAAATACATGATAATGATATGTTTTTTTAACATCGCTATACTGACATGTTAGTGATAAAGTAATCCTCAATGTCAAACTCCCATATTTATGGTTTTTCATTCACTCATCTGAAATTACATCATTTTATACATATACAATGACAAAAAAGTAGATCCAATATGAAATCATAGTATCATAAATCTATGCTTCTAAATATTTGTTGGTAAAAAGTTGGATATTCAGAGATATGGAAGATGCATGCATGCATTATCCATGGTCCTGTATGACAATTTCTTGCTTCCCCTAATTTTTGTAGAAGCTGGTGTAGATGATTAAGGACAGGTATTCCTACCTTTAAATTTTAGGCATATCAATTGTAACTATCTTCTATTACGCCTTGTGCTCTAAGTATCTAAGTTGCACGTGTGTAATTAATTCAAGTACATAGATGTTGAATGCACCCTGATAAAGATAATTAAACAATGTTATGGTTTATCATGTACATGATGTAAATTACTATCTTGGTTCCCTTCTGGAATATGAATCCAAGACCTGCAGATCTCAAGGTATTGATTCAATGAATAATCTGATAATAGGTTGCAATTTCCACACCATTGTTTGAAATCGTTCCACTTTACATCGTCGGGTGTTGATCCCTCTATTTTTATGACACTTAACCATTTTCAGAACAGGATTATCTGCCTCGCTATGATGAAACAATCAAATAGATAGTGTGAAGTTCATCCAACAAATGTGTGGCATGCAGATTTATTTGTGTGCCACATTAGGCTCTTCGGGCCCCTTTTGCATATACCATACCTTTGTTTGAAGTTTATTTTGGTAGGTTCAATGGTAGAAAAATAGTACTCATCCATAAAGTTTTAATTATGTGCATTCACCAGAAAAAAATCAAATGATGTGCTAAATTCCGTAATGACTCATTTGAAGTATAGATCGACCAGCTGTGGCACAACTCTATAACAACACTCCGAAATCAAAAGATGATTCCTTACATTATATGTGAACCGTGTGACAACTCATAATTGATGATTCCAGAAATTTAGAGTATAGTGTTTGTTCCTTGGCAAAACATTTTGCTTTAACTTCTTTCCAACAGTCCACGTCGGCACAATATATAAAGGTGGCGCTTATCTTATGGTTAGAAATATCTTATGGTTAGGATTAGCAACTCGTTGGCAACAAAGGGTTAAATATGTTAATATCCATTGCTCTAAATATTATGTACATTCTTATGCTAACAAGAATTATGCATTTATGTATGATAATGCATCGTTACATGCCTGTGGCACATACTATTTTTTGTCACTATTTTGTAAAATATGATAACTAAGATTATCTGGTATGTCAAAACGACTTGTACGATTTTCCTTTGTTATGCGGTGGTGTTGGCCGCATGGCCTAAAATATTTTCTTACTTTGTTTTGTATTTTAAAACTTTACTATGTCCCACATGGCTTATCATTGACTCTGTAGCATTGTCTTTTCCACATTCATATTGGTTTGTGTTTGAAGCATAATCTCTGAACATGTGCATGCTTACCTTTCTTCTGTAATATATATATATATATATATATATATATATATATATATATATATATATATATATATATATATATATTGCGAGAAATTTCCAATCTATTCATCTTCAATCATGGCAGTACAAAAAACAATAGAGGTAATAAAAATTACAACCATGTCCATGGACCATCTAGCGACGACTACAAGCACTGGAGCGAGCCGAAGGCGCGCCGCCGTCATCGCCCCTCCCTCACCGGAGCCGGGCAAACCTTGTTGTAGTAGACAGTCGTGAAGTCGTCGTGCTAAGGCCTCATAGGACCAGCGCACCAGAGTAGCAACCATCGCCGATGAAGAAAGTCGTAGATCAGAAGGATCAAACCTGTAAACACCCAAACGAAGATGAACAAAGACCGGATCCAAACAGATCCACCGAAGAACAGCACCGACCGAATCCCGCGAGATCCGACGGAGACAAACCTCCACACGTCCTCCGACGATGCTAGACACACCATCGGGACGGGGATAGAACGTGGGAGACATTATTCCTACCAAGGGACATCGCCGCCGCCACACAGCCCCAACCAAGACGCCGAATCTAACAAGAACGAGAATGGGGTCCCTCCCGCCGGCAGGGGGCCGAGATCCTCCGCACCTCCATGGCCTAGAGGCCATCGGAGATGGGGCGGACCGGCGGCGGCGCCGATGGGAGGAGAACAGCTTTTCTTGTGGAGGAGGAAAGAGACGGATTATCAGTGTATATGATGTGTGTTTACATTACTTCTGTTAGTGCATTTCACTCCGATTCCTTTTGATTCCATTTAGCAGATTGTTTTACAGTATGCGTGATTGAGCAAGCACTCATATGTTATGTGGCATGACGCCTGACCTCATTCTCACACAAAGTAATTGGAAAGCTCAAATTTGTGTACTACATAGTAAATGGCGCGTGGATGGTCAAACGTATGTTTGTTATAACTCACACTCAAGTAGCTTTAATTTATGGAATAAATTCTTGTGGTAACATGATGCTAAATATTTTTCATTAGATAATAGTTGTATTATAAACAATTATAGAACACTGAAAATGGTGCCCGCGCATACTAGTTTATAAGATGTTACATGTAGAAATACAGAGTATATACCACAAGATACAAACTAATACAAAGTGTAACATTGTCGTTCAATGGCTAATGCACGACATTGATTTGGTGCCATTTTTTCAATTGAAAACCATCTGTTACCATGAATATATTACAGAACCATAAGAAACGAAAATTCTCTGCATGACTTCAAATTGTGTGTTTGACTTTGCAATCACAGAATCACTGAATGTTGTTGATGAATAGTTTGTGTTACTGCACTCCATTTCAATTAAGATGTACACTACTGCTCTAAAAGGTACTCCATCTGGAAATACTTGTCAGGGAAATTGATGCATCTAGACGTATTTCAGTTTTAGATACATCCATTTTTATTCATTTCTCTGACAAGTATTTTCGGACGGAGGGAGTACTTTTGCGACAAGTGTCAAAGTTTATAGGACTCCAGACCTAGCACGTATTTGTGTTGCCCAAATAACTGATTATCGCACAATTGCTACATGCTGAGATAGTTTTCATCTTCTCTCTTTAATTTGCATGGCTGACTACGACCTTTATACCGTTTAAACATATGGATCTCTCTTTTGGTGGAGAGTACAATATATGATAATATGAACGCTAACACAACTGGAATGGATCATGACTAACAGGGATGGAGCTGGTATAGTAGCACTGGGTCAGTTGACCCCAATGGAATTCTGGAATCTTTTTAATCACTTAGTACTAACTACTACTTATTTTAGCAAGATGACCCCCTTGAATTAGAGATAACATAGAGATGACCCCATTGAGAAAGTTTTCTAGCTTCGTCCCTGATGACTAATCTTGTAGCTGTACCTCGAGGATGAAAGAGATTTAGCTTAGAACACAGGGCACACACTATTCGGGCCCAAGTCTACGCCTTTGGCAGTGGGGCATGAGGCCAGAGGGCAGTGCTCACCGGCCGTGCCCCACCAGTCGACGGTCCGGTTCTCCATGGTCAGTGTGAAGTACAGCAGCACCGCCATGAACGCGACGCCCGCGTCGAGCGCGGCAGAGAGGATGTAGTTGTACCTCTGCCACCACGTCTTCCGGTACCGGAACACAAAGAAGTTAAAGATGGTGCCTATGAGCAGCCACGAGTTGTAATTCACGGCTGTCGCTGCTGGCATCTGGGCTGTAGCGCCGATGAGCACTGGCAGGTTTATCATGAGTATCCACTTCTGGCTGGGGAATATCCTGTGGAAGATGTACACGATGACAGGGCCTGCTGCGCCTATGAGGAAGAACCAGTTGACAGCTTCGTAGTTACCATGTGTCCCGAAAATGCGCTTCGGGCCAACAAGGCCCCAGATAACCGATGCATCAAAGAAGACACGGTCATTGGGGCACGTCCATGGGCTGTCTGGTGACAGCAATTCGTCCTGGCAGATGTTCTCGACGGAGCCAAGTAGCCACCATGCCGCGCTGAGGTTGACAGTCCCGGCCACCAGTGTACCGGCAAACTGGATAAATAGTGCACGAATGTTAGTAAATATTATCTTCCTGCATATCACTCCTTTGCTTACAACATGAGCAAATTTTGTGGTTTAATTACCTGAACAATGAACATTGATCTGGGAGGTATCTTCATGTAGTGTCCGAGCTTGAAATCTGAGAGGAAGGCAACTGCCTGCAACATGCTCATGTAGCCGTACACCTTGAAGCAGACATTGGCGATGGGGTATCCAGGCATTATTAGCCCCATGACATATTTTGTGATGACATTCAGACCAAGAGTCTGCCATGAAAATTTTAAGGCTTTTGTCAGTTTTTCTTGCAGAAATCATGAAAGAGCAAGAGAAATGGAGAAACATTAAAATTCTAAAATATTCTTGCCTGGTTAGTGGTTGCAGTAATGATGCTTATGGGGAGCGTGAAGACGAAGGCCATGCCACAGGCGAAGAGGAGGCCCCACCATGGGAGCTGAACCTGGTCCTTGAGGACGGTGCAGAGGATGAGGGACACTGTCATGGACAATACCGTGAGCGAATAGAACCACCACGCTGGTATGTCGTCGTACTTCCTCATCAGCTTTGTGTGGATGTCAGGCTCCTCCTGCTGTGAAGCTCGGAACCGGTGGTAGATCTCTCTGTACATTGGTGTCGCATTGCCGATGTGAATTATGCATCTTTCAGCACAGAAATTACATGTACTATGCTTACTACTATATAGTGTAACAGTTTTGAATTGGATCTAGAGCATCAATCATAACCGTTGGTCCCCAAAATCCAAAGGCTAAAATCAGCAGGATTCACCATGAACAGTAGACCGTTGTTGTCTCTACTGTGTTCTAAAACATTCACGTGGCCCTTCCAGAAAAAAGAAGCTTATATGTGGTGCCTCATGGGCTATATTGTAGCTTGAGCGCATGACGACTTGAGCCCGCGCAAGATGGTTTGGGAGGAGAGTGGGAAGAAAAGGAAAGTAGAGTAAAATACAGTTTTTTAGGTTTGAACATACAGTTTTTTTATGAATATTAATCCTTTTTATTGGAGGAACGAATATTAATTTCTACTTAACTAATATCTGCATTCGTACATCACTATATTTCTTTTTTGCTTGATCTATTAGCAAATCTTTGACCTTCTTTATTCCTTCTACCAAAATCACTCCGTTATATTCAGACGTGCATTGCACGTGTATACATACTAGTATTCACAGCGTAGAGTTGAGAAGCCTTACTTGCCATAGAAGATGCCGACGTGCGTGATTGTTGAGGCAATGGTGGCGAAGTTGAACCCATAAGGCCCTCCACTATGTAGGTTAAAAGCGGTGCCAAATACACTTTTGATTCATTTGGCACTGGTGCCCTCCATTGCCCAGCCGGTGCCATAAATTTTTTTCAAGGAACCGGAGCAAGTGGCTGCTCCGATGCCCGGCCGGTGCCAAATGCAGAAAGCAATAAACAATTAGATCATGGCCCACTACAGAAAGCTAACCAGGCTGAAGAAACTCATGTGAATAGGGCATTTGGGTCCCAGTTTTATCAGGCTACGAACGCAACATTCTGCAGAGATTGAATTTGATATTGAAGATGAAGCAGTCCATTCCGATGCAGAGATTGAAAGTGACAGTGAAGATGAAGCGGTACCACCCCAACATCCGTGTGCAAGGCCATATAATATTCAAAGGCTTCCTCCTGATCCAGGGGAGAGGATTCCTATTTCAAAGTATGATGTCGATGATCAAGATGAAGTTCGGAGACGATACATTGCAAAGGAAGCAATCCAACCATATGCACACAACTTTCAAGTCAGGAAAATCTATGGTAAAAATCGACACTTCAACTTTGTTTGGTTTGAGACCTACAAATGGCTAGAATATAGTGTCAAATATGAGGCAGCATTTTGCTTTGTGTGTTATTTGTTCAAAGGAAAATCGAATGGGGGGCCTAGGGGTGATGCCTTTGTTAATGGTGGTTGGAAAAATTGGTATAAGCCTGATGCATTGGTCAAACATGTTGGTGGTATTAATAGCATTCACAACAAAGCTCAAGAGAAGTTCAATTTATTTGTGGCACCCAAACCATCAATTGATAATATTATTGTGAGGGTGTCTAAAGAGGATCTACGTATGTACAAGGCTAGGCTAACTTATTCACTTAGATGCTTGAGGTTTCTTTTGAACCAAGGATTGGCATTTCGCGGACATGATGAGAGTGAAGAATCTAGCAATAGGGGGAACTTTCTTGAACTTCTTAAATGGCTTTCGGAAAATGATGAAGAAGTTAATAAGCTTGTTTTGAACAATGCTCCTCGGAATTGCATCTTGACTAGTCCAAAGATACAAAATCAAATAATTGAATGTTGTGCGGCGCAAACAACTAAGAGAATTATTGAAGATATTGGTGATGACCACTATGCAATCCTAGCTGATGAGTCTAGTGATGCATCTCACAAAGAACAACTTGCTCTTTGCATACGATTTGTTGACAAATCGGGAAGAGGATGTGAGAGGTTCCTTGGAGTTGTTCATGTTGCCAATACAACTTCATTGTCTCTTAAGGATGCAATTCAAACTTTGCTTAAAGATCATCATTTGACTCCTAGTCAAATATGTGGGCAAGGATATGATGGGGCTAGCAACATGAAAGGGGAGATTAAAGGGTTGAAAACATTGATCATGAAAGAGTCACCCTCAGCCTATTACATCCATTGTTTTGCACATCAACTTCAGTTGGTTCTTATAGCCGTGGCAAAGGAAAATGAACCATGTTTGTGGTTCTTTGATCATGTTTCTTACTTGCTCAATATTGTTGGAGTTTCTTGTAAGCGCCATGACATGCTTCGAGATGTTAGAGCTCAAAAGGTTTTGGAAAAACTTGAAATGGGTGAGATTGAAAGTGGAAGTGGGCTAAATCAAGAGATGGGACTAGCTAGACCCGGCGATACTCGTTGGGGTTCTCATTTTAAAACCATTATGCACATTGTTAGCATGTATTCCACAACCCTTGAAGTACTTGATGCTATTGGAAAATATCCTTCACAAAAAGGTGAGTGGACAAGAATACGTGGAGTTGCTCAAGCCTTTGAATCATTTGACTTTGTTTTCAATCTTCACTTGATGCTTGTTATTCTTGGCTATACAAATGAGTTGTCCAAATCTTTGCAAAAGAGAGATCAAGATATTGTTAATGCAATGACACTTGTTAGTTTGGCAAAGAGTAGAATGCAATACATGAGGTCTCATGGTTGGGAAGAATTTCTTGCAAAGCTAACCTTATTTTGCAACAAACATGACATTCAAGTTCCTTTGTGGGAGGATACTTATGAGCCTCATGGAAGATCACATCGGTATTATGAAGTACAAACAAATGATGATCGTTATAGAAGAGAAGTATATCTTGGTGTCATTGATCAAACCATTCAAGAGCTTGACAATCGGTTTGATGAGGTTAATACGGAGTTGCTTATTTGCATGTCGGCTTTGAATCCCCTCAATTCATTTGCTTCTTATGATGCACTCAAGGTAACGAGACTTGCTGAATTCTATCCCATGGACATATCAAGCACAGATTTGATAAGGCTAGAATTTCAACTTACTAATTTTATTGATGATATGAGACAAGATGATAGGTTTAGAAATGCAAGTAATATTGGTGAGCTCTCTATTATGCTTGTTGCAACAAAGAAGCATGTTCTTTATGATTTGGTCTACTTACTCATCAAATTGATATTGATTTTACCGGTGGCGACGGCGAGTGTTGAAAGAGTATTTTCAGCAATGAATCTAGTGAAAAATAAGTTTAGGACTAGTATGGGTGATGATCGCTTGAATGATTGCTTGGTGACATTTATTGAACGAGATGTGTTCATGAAAGTAAGTGAAGATGACATAGTTGATGCTTTCATGGCAATGCAAAAACGTAGAGTTACCAAGTGATGTAATTTTCTACTTGTGCTTCTTTCATGTAAGACTATTCGTATTGTAATTGAGCACATTTGAGATATATTTTGTGAACTAAATTGTTGTGAGATTTGAATTGAGCTATTCATGTTATTATTTTGCCATATTTTGTCTGACACTTGGATTAGGTAGAAAAAAAAAATTAGAGTGTGCACACCCTTCATTTTATTGCTGGGTCCGCCACTGGTTGCCATGTAAACGAATTGATTCATCAATCATCATTCATCAGTTCAGCGCTTGGAATTCATCTGGTGGGCGACGAGGAAGCAAAGGAAGAAGATGACCAGTATGATTTTCAATGTAATCGTATTTTTATAGGTTGTTTTGTGTCTTGTTGTCTTTCAGTTGTACTCTCTACTACTTTTTTTCTGCGGGGAGTCTACTACTTTTCTTGATAAACCTCCGTCCTATATTAGTTGTTGTTGAAACAGATGTATCTAGACGTATTTCAGTGCTAAATACATCTGTTTGAGCGACAACTAATATGAAACAGAAAAAGTATTAGATATGAGATATTTTTTTTATAAAGAGGACGCCTCTCTAATTTTCATTATCAGAAACCACCATGTTCTGACAAAGCGCTACTGAAAAAAAACAAATATATCCTAAGAGCAACTCCAATAGCTCCCGTATCCCTAAAAAAATACCATTTACGGGAAGTTGGGGCAAAAACGGGCCTCCAACAACTCCCGTAAACCCAAAAAAAACTTATGGGACCCCGTATAATCACCTCATCCGTCCTGCAAGTTTACGAAAAGATGATCTTCCGTATAATTTTGACGGGCGGATAACCGCCTGAAACTTCATGAGCAGAACGCCGAACCGGCCCATGACGCCATCGCGCCGCCGCCGGCGGTCGCGGACGTAGGCCCACACCGCCGCGCTACCGCCCCTGCCTTGCCTCCTCCCCTGCCTGCGAGGCCATGCTGCGCCGCCGCCGCCGCTCGCCGTCACGCCTCTGTCACTGACTTGCGGGCCCTAGGCTTTTAGCTAGAGTTTTAATTGAAAATGAAAAAAATAAAGATTTTACGGGAACTTAGAAAAGTGGCCATCAGAAATCTTCCCGTAAGTTATAAGGTCTTCATGTAAAATGACTTTTATGGAACGTTTTTTAGGGGAGCTATTGGAGTTGCCTACCTAAGGCATCAGACTGCCAACTGTTTGTTACCTGTTTGAGACGTTGCTATCTGAAAACTACTACGAGCAGCTAAGAGTTTCCTCGCCAACAGCAGCAGGAACAGGAGTAGCGATTACAGACCAAACAAACACACAACGGTGGAAATAACAGATATGAGATGCCCTTTGACTGTCTTTTCTAAAGAAGAAAAAAAAACTAGGACATCACATCTTAGTATGAACATTACGTCCGGATAACAATTGACTGTTTACTAAGAGCATTTACAGCCGGACCCCTAAACGTTCAAAACGTTCGTCCGGTCAGTGCCCGGTCAAAAAAAGTTGATCCAACCGGACCCTCACTTCCTTCCAGAACGCCCGGACTGACCGGCACGTTTCAAACCCGTCTTAAATCTGGGGGCAATATGAGGCTGCCCGGTCACGCCCGGGCACGCCCGGACGCCCTGGTCCACATCACAACGGTCCCAGCTGCAGCGACCCAAAGCTTCTTCCTCGCCCATCTCGCCCTGCACGGAGGAGGCGCCTGGCGACGGCGTGGGCTGGCCACCGCGCATGTGCTGCTCCGGCGCGCGCGTGGGAGAGGTGCTCGCGTCCCATGGAGAGAAGCTCGCCGCATGTGCTAGCCTCGCGGGAGTGTTGGTCGGGCGCCGCAGCCGCGCGAGCGTGCGCCGACTTGCATGTTGGCCGGGCTTGGTGGCCGCAGGCCCGCAGCCACCGCGTGTTGGCCGGGCTGGCCGCCGCCGCCGCCGCGTGCATGCAGCGTTGGCCGCCGTGTGCTAGCTGCGGCCTCGCGGGCGTGTTGGCCGGGCTTCGCAGCCGCACAGGCGTGCACGGGCTTGCATGCTGGCCGGGCTTGGTGGCCGCAGCCGCCGCCGCGTGCATGCGTGTGTTGGCCGCGGTGTGCTAGAATCTAGATGCGGCTTCGCGGGCGTGTTGGCCGGGCTCCGCAGCCGCACGGGCGTGCACGGGCTTGCATGCTGGCCGGGCTTGGTGGCCGCAGCCGCCGCGTGCTGGCCGGGCTTGGTGGCCGCGGTGCGCGCAATCGGAAGCCGCTGACGTGTGTGTTGTGCCGCGCCGGAGCCGCCCACCCACGACACGGCGCCGTGCTCGGAGCTCGTGTGTGTGTTGTGCCGTGCTCGGAGCTTTCGTGCCTGCGTGGTCGCGCGCTGACCGCCGCGTGCGTGCCCGAGCGCAGGCCGCCGCGTGCATGCGCAGCCGCAGCCGCATGCATGCGTGTGAGCTGCTGCCCATAGCGTGCCTTTGCGCTTGGTTGCTAGCCCCCGCGCGGCTGCGTACTGGCCACCGCAGCCGCCGCGTGCTAGCCACCGCGTGCGTGCTTGGCTGCTGGCCGCGGCGTGTGTGTGAGCAGGACTGAGTGCTGGCCGCCGCGTGTGTGTGCGCTGGGCTGCGTGCTGGCCGCCGGCGCGCGCTGGATTTGTCGATGAGCATGCACACAACCTGTTCGATAAAATGCTGCATGCAGGGAGAGAGAAAGTGAGGGCTGGAAATGAGGGCTTCGACTGTTTTGGAGAGAGAAAATGAGAGTCAAAGCGGACGCGCCCGGGCACCGGGCGCGTCCGCGGACGCTTAAGGACCGAATTAGATGAGTGTGGCTGTAGATGCTCTAACGACTCTCTTTCAGTGAGAGCGGCAGGATGACGTCTTTTTTGGACCTAGACCACGAAAATACAGCCATCCAGTTGCACGAAAAATTCAAATTCAAACGCGCGCGGTCTCCTTCACCCTCTCCATCAAAACTGCAGTGCAAGAGCGATTCCCCTGTACGCATCCAAAACGTGGACTCGACCGAATCTAAATGTGCCCCCAAATCCAAACTGTGGGGAAATCCAAACTGTCTTGAAAGGTGAAGTGACCTGTAGGGCCTGACTAGTAGTATATTCATCGTATCTGTCATGCATGCAATCACCCGATTAGTCTAAATCAAAGTTGGACATCGATCGGCCTTTTCTTCGTGGCCTCTTTGATTCATATGATTCCCAGAAAAACGAAAAAGAAAACCAATATTAGAATGGCATGTCATTTTTAATACTCCCTCCGTTCCAAAATACTACTGTATCTGAAGTTCTAGGATTGTCCTAAGTTAATTTTTTTTAATGTGACCAAATTTTTAGAAAAAATATCAATATCTACACCAACTGAGAGTACACTATTTTTTAATGTAAAAATATCAATATCAATATGTCCTAAGTGAGAGTAAAACCTTTCGACCCGTGACCTACCATACTAGCTTTCCACCCATGCGTGCATCGCAACAAGTTGGCCTATATAACCCCCCCCCCCCCCCCCCCCACACACACACACACACGAAAGGAGAGTCGATTTCTTGCTCCGGGCAGCCTGGTTTTTGAAAAATTTGGAAAACATATTTTGACATTATCAAAAGTTCTGAAAATAAATGCACATAAACAAAGGGATCTATACTACTGTTATTTATTTCCCGTTATTTCATCATGAGTAGTGTAGATCCCTTTCTGAAAAAATTCATGATGAAATATGCTTTGGTGTGATCTGCAAAAAAAAAAGAACATCGGAGCGGAAGGAAACCGGGAAATCATATTAGGGAAATCTAGTAGTACGAAGCCAACCAAAATCGGACCAAATCGATTTTAAAAAGAGTTAAATACACCGGAGGTGCCTCAACTTGTCTAGCGCGGTCACTTTGGTGCCCAAAGTTGTAAAATACACAAAACCGGTGCTATAACTTGTCCTGCCATGCAAATACGGTGCCTCGTACCATATCCGGGCGTACGTTTTGCCCACGTGGCTTGCCAACGTAGCAATGGCTCACATGTCAGTTGGTGCGAGCGGGAAGGCGTTGGGTGACCTGTGTGTGATGATTTTTTTTTTAGAAAAACACCTCGTGTTTAATTTATTTATTACATATAATTGTATCTCAAGTGTGCGGTCACATCAATATCCGCGTATAGTTTACCTAGAAGAGTTAGAGCGTCCCTATTTACCTCATCTCGCGATTTTCTTTTTCATTTTCACCCGCAAAAAAAGATTTTCTTTTTTATTTTTACATATGACACACCTATGGGTTTGCACAAGTTTCCTTTTTTATTTTTCAAGTTCATGTTCATTTTCCATATTGATATTATCTTTTCCCATTTGAAAAGAAATATAAGAAAAAATTACAACTGCCATAAGATTTAAAGAAAGTGTTAGTGCATTTGAAAAAAAATGTTCAACATGTTTTCGGAAAATGTTTCATGTGTATTAAAAAATTGTAAACATGTTCGTTACAAATGTTTTGTCCTGCATTAAAAAAATTGACAACATGTATTTCGGAAAATGCTCACTATGTTTTAGAAAATGTTCAACATGTATTAAAAAATAATTGTGTAAAACTATTCTTACATTTCTACAAACAGGCTTAACATGTTAGTACATTTCTAAAATTTATTATTATTACACAATAATTTTCAATATACGTTGAACTGTTTCAATCCACATAAATTTTAGAAAAAGTTCATGTTTACCTCTTCAAAGTACACAATAACCAAAATAAAATAAATAATTAAAACACAATAATTTCCTACCAATAATTATTGTATTTTTTATATGATAACATTTACATATCATAAAAACTAAACAAGAACTTGAAAAAATAAAAATAAGAACATGTAAAAATGTGTTAAGGAATAGCAGAGCGATACACGTAATGGATCTATATAAATTTCTACCTAATGCTACAACACAGAACTTAGTTCGGCCATTCTCAAGAAAAAAGAAAAAAACTTAGTTCGGCCTGGTGGGCAGGTCGTCCTTGCACTGGTCAGGATGTCCCAGCTTCGAAGCCCGCACGCTGCAGTTTCTTTTAGTGATTGTCTTAAAAAAAAAAACATTGACATGTGGGACCCACATTTCTAATTTGCGTAATAAAATAAAATATGAGGTGTATCCTGAAAAAAAAAACCATCACTCATCCAGTTCCAGCCACGCGGGCAATGCGTACGCCAGAATACGGTAGGAGGCACCGTATTTGCATTGTCGGACAAGTTCGAGCACCACTTTCACGTATTTTACAACTTTAGGCACCAAACTAACCGCACAGACAGTCTAATTCGTTCAACGGCAAGGGCATCACTTTTGGTGAGCCATCTTGGAGGTCCGCAAAGCTGCATATCAGCGATGGAGCCGCGTCGAGCTCGGGTGAGGAGGTGATCTGTCATTCTTTTCTTCGGCGGCTACTGTGGTGGTGCCGGAGACAGGTGACGGGCGTTGGTGTCAAGCTCAGAGATGTTCTGCTATCTTTTCAGTTTTGTCATATCGGTCCTTATGTGACTTGTACTTTGATTTTTATGATATGAATGAGACATGTATTACCATGCAAAAAAAAAAGAACAAGTTAAGAGCATCTACAGCCGGGCGCCTCAAACCCCACTTAAACGCCCGGGCGGGCCGCCCGGTCACTGACCGGTCACGATTTTTTGACCCAGCCGGGCGCCTCAAACGGGCCTCAAACGCCCGGGCTGACCGGCACCCCTCATATCCAGCCCAAATATGGGGCGGATATGGGGGCGCCCGGGCACGCCCGCCACGTCTGCCTGGCCCGCGCTGGCCCGCCTCGACCCCACATATATTCCTCCCGATCCGGTCGCCGGAGCAAACCCTAGGCACTCCACTCCACTCCACTCCCCTCCGCCACCCAAGCTCACCTGCACCGATCTCCGGCCATCTCCAGCATAGCGGGCAGCGGATCCGAGTCCCTCACTTCCAGATCCGTCGACCCCGAGTTCATCCCACGCGGCCCCGAGAAGGAGATGGCCGTCCGGCTTGCGCTCCACCGCTCTCGGGACGAGGCCCGTGCGAGGCAGCGCACGGGCTCCTTCAATCGGGAATCCATTGCGTCCGCCCAAATGGCACATGGATCCGGCGCTCGGGGTGACGTGGCTGCCTCACCGGAGGCGGTGCGGTCCGCCTAGCGTCCGAACGCGGTGGCGGATGCGCAACCCCTCCGTTGGCGCGTGGAGCAGCAGGACGCGCCATGGTTGTCGTCCGGCGCGCGAGGGAGCGGGCGCGGGAGGTGGTGGCAGCCCTCGCGGCGGTGGACGTCGGCGAGGCGGAGTCGCATTCTCCGGCGCCCCATATGGTGCAGTCCGGGCGCCGCAACCGCGTCGTGGTGGATGTCGGCTCGTCCCAGGATGGATCCATCATCGACCTGACGTCCACCGGCACCGTCCGGGTTACGGGCTCCGACGAGGAAGAGTATGGCATGGGAGGCGGCGGCGCCTTGAGTCTCGTGAGTCCGCTCGTGTCCCATGCCCTACTCTATCTTGCCGGCGACCGGACCGAAACTCTGGGGAGTGCAGCCGGCCGCCGGACATGGGCACGGCGGAGCCGGACTAGCTCCGCTTAAAGATCGGTTTACATTGCATGTAATAATATGAATTTGAGGTATCCGGATGTGAAATGCATTATTTAAAGCGTTACCGGTCAGTGTCCGCGAACGCGCCCGCGTCCGCGGGCGTTTGGGAGGGGCGGATTTACCATATGCGGCTGTAAATGCTCTAAGGCACCCGTGATGTATTTAACTCTTTAAAAAATGTAACTACGCAGGAAGGCAAGCAGTCAAGGGAAGAACAGAGGAGTATAGTGGACAGTGACACAGTGTGGTGTGGTGCTCACCGGAAGAGCGACACCTGGACGAGCGTACCCGGCCACCACATGTGCGCCGGCTCCACGACGTACTTGCGCATCAGCCCGGCCCACCCGTACCCAAGCACCTGGATCGATTTAATTTGGATGCCACACACACAACACAAGAAAGAAATCGGATAGAGTAGCCGGAATTAATGAGATGAATCTTGCCAAGGCAACCAGGCGTGAATGAGATGTGAGTAGTACCTGGGTGGTGGTGATGAGCAGCCAGGCGGCGACGAAGGAGATGGAGCGGCGATAGAAGGCGCGGATGATGTCGACGATCCCGACGGCGTAGGCGTGGCCGTTGCCGAAGGCATAGCCGGCGTTGGCGAAGATGGAGATGAGCACGTGCTCCTTGATGTTGAAGGGCCCCGGGTTGAGGCTCCACTCCCCGCCGCCGAGCATCGCCGGCGTCCGGAACTTCCGGCGCGGCAGCACGCGGGCCAGGAAGTGGCCCATGGGCAGCGACGCCACCTGCACCGTGATCTGGGTGACGATGAGCAGCTCCGTCCGGTAGGAGAAGAACTGGTTGAGGAAGCTCATGAGCGCGCAGGACAAGAGCCCGATGCTCCACATCCGAAACGTCCACACCGGCAGCGTTGGGTCGTCGCCGGGGGGAACCGTCAGCCGCACCTCCTCGATCCGGGACGTCTCCTCCTCCGAGTCCTTGCCGCGCTCGTCCGCCGCTATCTCACCCATTGCGCGTTAGATGATTTTTACTACTTTTTTTGCTGTGACTGTCTATGCGTGCTCTACTGTAGTAGTCTGTACCGGAGAGGGGAGAGAGCGAGTAGAGGTCCAGTCGCGCCTGTGCGTGTTTATATGGGCCGTGAATCTTGCTGAGCAGAGGTCTGACGCGCGCCGTTTACGTAAGACAGGAATCTTGCTGTCCTATGTAACAGAGGCTGTACTATGTACTGCGTTTCTTTGTACTCGTTTCTTAGTGTGTATATAAAATTTGTCTAAAGTCAAACATCGTAAAAGTTTGACCAATTCAATAGGAAAAAATATCAACATTCACAATAGTATAAAATTAATATCATTAGATACATCATGAAATTAATTTTCATACTATAAACTTTAGTATTGTAGATGTTGATATTTCTTAATATAAATTTGGTCAAACTTTACATAGTTTGACTTCAAACAAATCTTATATGCGGACTAAAAGGAAGCGGAGGGAGTACGTGAATCTTTTTTTCGGAAAAACCTTCGATCTCATCAACTATCAAGGTACTACAAAGAACACCAGAAGTAAAAAATTACATCCAGGTCCATAGACCACGTGGCGACGACTACAAGCACTGTAGCGAGCTGAAGGCACCGCCATCATCACCCCTCCCTCACCGGAGTCGGGCAAAACCTTGTTGCAGTGGGCAGTCGGGAAGTTGTCGTGCTAAGGCCCTACAGGACCAGCGCACCAGAATAGAACCGTCGCCGATGAAGAGAAGCGTAGATCGGAAGAATCCAACCTGTAGACACACGAACAGGGACGAACGAAGACCGAATCCACATGGATCCATCGAAGACAAACGACGACCGAATCCTGCGAGATCCGCCGGAGACAAACCTCCACACGCCCTCCGACGATGTCAGAAGCACTGATACGTCTCCGTCGTATCTACTTTTCCAAACACTTTTGCTCTTGTTTTGGACTCTAATTTGCATGATTTGAATGAAACTAACCCGGACTGACGCTGTTTTCAGCAGAACTACCATAGTGTTGTTTTTTGTGCAGAAATAAAAGTTTTTGGAATTGGACGAAACTTTTTAGAGATTTTTTATGGATTAAATAAAAAATACTGGAGCCAAGACCCACTGGAGAGGGGCCACCTGCTGCCCATGAGGCATCAGGGCGCGCCACCCCCCCAGGCGCGCCCTGGTGGCTTGTGGGGCCCACGTGGCTCCGCTGACCCTAATCTCAGGCCTATAAATTCACAATTCCAGAGAAAAAATAGGAGAGGAAGTTTTATTGCGTTTCACGATACGGAGCCGCCGCCACCTCCTGTTCTTCATCGGGAGGCCAGATCTGGAGTCCGTTCGGGGCTCCGGAGAGGGGGATCTTCCGGCATCGTCATCATCGACCATCCTTCATCACCAATTTCATGATGCTCACCACCGGGAGTGAGTAATTCCTTCGTAGGCTTGCTGAACGGTGATGAGTTGGATGCGATTTATCATATAATCGAGTTAGTTTTGTTAGGGCTTGATCCCTAGTATCCACTATGTTCTGAGATTGATGTTGTTATGACTTTGCTATGCTTAATGCTTGTCACTAGGGCCCGAGTGCCATGATTTCAGATCTGAACCCTTTATGTTTTCATGAATATATTTGTGTTCTTGATCCGATCTTGCAAGTTATATGCACCTGCTACATGTTATGATCCGCATACCCCAAGGTGACAATAATTGGGATTCTTTCCGGTGATTGCCGTAGTTTGAGGAGTTCATGTATTCACTATGTGTTAATGCTTTGTTCCGGTTCTCTATTAAAAGGAGGCCTTAATATCCCTTAGTTTCCTTATGGACCCCGCTGCCACGGGAGGGTAGGACAAAAGATGTCATGCAAGTTCTTATCGCAAGCACGTATGACTATATACGGAATGCATGCCTACATTATATTGATGAATTGGAGCTAGTTCTGTGTCGCCCTAGGTTATGACTGTTACATGATGAATGTTATCCAACATAATCACCGATCCAATGCCTACGAGTTTTTCACATATTGTTCTTTGCTAAGTTACTACTGTTGCTACTGCTGTCACAATTGCTACAAAACTATTGTTGTTACCATTACTGCTACTATTACTATTATTGCTACTGCTATTAAACTATCATACTACTGTGCTACTGATCACTCTGCTGCAGATATTTAGTCTCCGGGTGTGGTTGAATTGACAACTCAACTGCTAATACTTGCAAATATTCTTTGGCTCCCCTTGTGTCTAATTAATAAATTTGGGTTGAATACTCTACCCTCGAAAACTGTTGCGATCCCCTATACTTGTGGGTTATCAAGACATTTTTCTGGCGCCGTTGCCGGGGAGCATAGCTCTATTTGCTGAGTCACTTGGGATTTATATCTGTTGATCACTATGAAGAATCTGAAAGACGCTAAGACCAAGATCGTTCCCTCTAAGACGAGGGGAGGTAAGGAACTGCCATCTAGCTCTGCACTTGATTCACCTTCTGTTGTGAGTAAACTTGCAACACCACCACCTGCTATTAATTCTGATATGTCGCAAGTTATTGATGATACTACTTCTGCTATGAAAGATACTTATGATGATGCTAGTACTATGCTTGATAATGCTGTGCCACTTGGTGAATTTCTTAATGAACAACTTGCTAAAGCTAAAGAAATTGAAAATGTTGAAACTCTTGAGAATTATGATTCACCTATTATGCCTAGCTCTCCTACTAGAGTTGAAACACCTGATGAACATTGCTTTGATAGGGAGACGGCTAGAGCCATCCTTGCTTGTAATGATAGAGATGAAGTTATAAAATTGCTTGCTGAAATGAAAGAAAAATCTATGAGAGAGAGAATGAAATATGATCCTAAGTTTGCTACCTCTCCCATATTTGTTACTGATAAGGATTATGAATTCTCTGTCGATCCGGAGTTAATTACTTTGGTTGAATCTGATCCTTTCCATGGCTATGAAACTGAAACCGTTGTGGCACATCTTACTAAATTAAATGATATAGCCACCCTATTTGCTCATGAGGAAAAAATTCGCTATTACTATATTCTTAAGTTGTTTCCTTTCTCATTAAAGGGTGATGCTAAGGAATGGTATAATACTCTTGTTCCTGGATGTGTGCGTAGTCCCCAGGATATGATTTATTACTTCTCTGAAAAATATTTTCCTGCTCATAAGAAACAAGCTGCTTTACAGGAAATATTTAACTTTGTGCAAATTGAAGAAGAGAATCTCCCTCAAGCTTGGGGAGGCTTATTGATACGTCCATTTTGCATCATGTTTTCCTACTGTTATTTATAGTGTTTTTAATCAATATAACACTTTGTGGAGCAATTCTAATGTCTTTTCTCTCTCTTAATACGCAAGATTTACACAAGGAGGGAGATTGCCGGCAGCTGGAATTCTGGACCTGAAAAAGCTATGTCAGAGATACCTATTCTGCACATCTCCAAATGAGCTAAAATTTCACGGAGAATTATTTTGGAATAAATAAAAAATACTGGAAGCAAGAAGTACTAAAGGAGGCCACCCAGGTGCCCACGAGGCACCAGGGCGCGCCACCCCCCCCCCCCCCCAGGCGCGCCCTGGTAGCTCGTGGGGCCCCTGGCCAGCCTCTGGCCCCAATTTTCTGGTATATAAGTCATTTTGCCCTAGAAAAAATATATAGAAGACTTTTGGGACGGTGCGCCGCCGTCTCGAGGCGGAACTTGGGCAGGAGCACTTTTGCTCTCCGGCGGAGAGATTTTGCCGGGGATACTTTCCTCCGGGAGGGGGAAATCGTCGCCATCGACATCACCAACGATCCTCTCATCGTGGGAGGACCAATCTTCATCAACATCTTCACCAGCACCATCTCATCTCAAACCCTAGTTCATCTCTTGTATTCAATCTTTGTCTCAAAACCTCAGATTGGTACCTGTGGGTTGCTAGTAGTGTTTATTACATCTTGTAGTTGATGCTAGTTGGTTTATTTGGTGGAAGATTATATGTTCAGATCTATTATGCTATTTAATACCCCTCTGATCTTGGACATGAAGATGATTTGTGAATAGTTACTTTTGTTCTTGAGGACATGGGAGAAGTCTTGTCATAAGTAATCATGTGAATTTGGCATTCGTTCAATATTTTGATGATACGTATGTTGTTGATTCTCTTAGTGGTGTCATGTGAACGTCGACTACATGACACTTCACCATCTTTGGGCCTAAGGGAATGCATTGTGGAGTAGTAATTAGATGATGGGTTGCTAGAGTGACAGAAGCTTAAACCCTAGTTTATGCGCTATTCCGTAAGGGGCTGATTTGGATCCATATGTTTAATGCTATGGTTAGAGTTATCTTAATTCTTCTTTCGTAGTTACGGATGCTTGTGAGAGGGGGTAATCATAAGTGGAGGCTTGTTCAAGTAAGAACAACACCCAAGCACCGGTCCACCCACATATCAAATTATCAAAGTAGCGAACGCGAATCAAACCAACATGATGAAAGTGACTAGATGAAATTCCCATGTGTCCTCGAGAACGCTTTACTTATTATAAGAGATCATTTCGGCTTGTCCTTTGCTACAAAAAGGATTGGGCCACCTTGCTGCACTCTTTGTTACTATTGCTACTTGTCACTTGTTACAAATTATCTTGCTATCAAACTACTCGTTACCGATAATTTCAGTGCTTGCAGAAAATACCTTGTTGAAAACCGCTTGTCATTTCCTTCTGCTCCTCGTTGGGTTCGACACTCTTACTTATCGAAAGGACTACGATTGATCCCCTATACTTGTGGGTCATCAAGACTCTTTTCTGGCGCCGTTGCCGGGGAGCGAAGCGCCTTGGCGAGTGGAATTTGGTAAGGAAACATTTATATTACGTGCTGAAATTTACTGTCACTTGTCACTATGGAAAGTAATCCTTTGAGGGGTTTGTTCGGGGTATCTTCACCTCGACCGGAAACACAAATAGTTGATCCTCAACCTACTACACCTACTGAAAATATTTCATATGAAATTCCTCCGAGTATGATAGAGAAACTGCTAGCTAATCCTTATGCAGGAGATGGAACGGTACATCCTGATATGCACTTGATCTATGTGGATGAAATTTGTGGATTGTTTAAGCTTGTAAGTTTATCCGGAGATGGAGTTAAGAAGAAAGTATCCCCTTTATCTTTGGAGGTAAAGGCATTGACATGGTATAGGCTATGTGATGATACTGATACATGGGACTGGAACCGATTGAAATTGGAATTCCACCAAAAAAATTATCCTATGCATTTGGTTCATCGTGATCGGAATTATATATATAATTTTTGGCCTCGTGAAGGAGAAAGCATTGCTCAAGCTTGGGGGAGGCTTAAGTACATGATGTACACATGCCCCAACCATGAGCTCTCAAGAGAAATTATCTTACAGAATTTTTATGCTCGGCTTTCTCATTATAATCAAACCATGCTCGATTCTTCTTCGACTGGCTCCTTTATGAAGAAAACTATTGAATTCAGATGGGATCTTCTGGAAAGAATTAAACACAACTCTGAAGATTGGGAACTCGACAAAGGTAATGAGTCAGGTATAATACTTGAGTTCGATTGTGTTAAATCTTTTATGGCTACCGATGCTTTTCATAAGTCTAGCACTAAATATGGACTTGACTCTGAGATAGTAGCTTCCTTTTGTGAATCATTTGCTACTCATGTTGATCTCCCTAAGGAGAAGTGGTTTAAATATCATCCCCCTGTTAAAGAAAAGATTGAGGAACCCGTTAGTGTTAAAGAAGAAACAATTGTTTACCATGCTGATCCAGTTGTGCCTACTGCTTATATTGAGAAACCACCTTTTCCTGTTAGGATTAAGGAACATGCTAAAGTTTCAACTGTGGTTAACAAAAGTAATATTAGAGCACCTATACCCTCCGAACAAATTAAAGTTGAACCTAATGTTGCTATGGTTAAAGATCTCTTGGTCGATAATATAGATGGGCATGTTATTTACTTCTGTAATGAAGTAGCTAGAATTGCTAAACCAGATCCTAAAGATAAATACAGACCTGTAGTAGTCATGCATGTTGTCTCTGTTAAAATAGGAGATCATTGTTATCATGGCTTATGTGATTTGGGTGCTAGTGTGAGTGCTATTCCGTTTACTTTATACCAAGAAATTATGAATGATATTGCACCTGTTGAAATAGAGGACATTGATGTTACTATTAAGCTTGCAAACAGAGATACCATTACACCGCTTGGGATTGTTAGAGATGTCGAAGTCTTATGTGGAAAAATAAAATACCCTACTGATTTTCTAGTCCTCGGTTCTCCACAAGATGATTTTTGTCCCATTATATTTGGTAGACCTTTCTTGAACACTATTAATGCCAAGATTGATTGCGCTAAAGAAACTGTTAGTGTTGATTTCGGTGGTACATCTCATGAGTTTAATTTCTCCAAGTTTCGTAGACAACCTTATGATAAGGAATTGCCTAGTAGAGATGAAATTATTGGTCTTGCTTCTATTGCCGTACCTCCTACTGATCCGTTAGAACAATATTTGCTAGACCATGAAAATGATATGCATATGAATGAAAGAAATGAAATAGATAAGATGTTCTTTGATCAACCACCTATCCTTAAACACAATTTGCCTGTTGAAACTCTTGGAGGCCCTCCTCCACCTAAAGGTGATCCTGTATTTGAATTGAAGCAATTGCCCGATACATTGAAATATTCCTATCTTGATGAAAAGAAGATATATCTTGTTATTATTAGTGCTAACCTTTCAGAGCATGAAGAAAAGAGATTACTTAAAACTCCGAGGAAGCACCGAGCTGCTATTGGATATACTCTTGATGATCTTAAGGACATTAGTCCCACTCTATGTCAGCAAAAAATTAATATGGAGCCTGATGCTAAACCAGTTGTCGACCACCAACGACGATTAAATCCTAAGATGAAAGAGATGGTAAGAACTGAAATATTAAAGCTTCTGGAAGCAGGTATAATTTACCCCATAGCTGATAGTAGATGGGTAAGTCCCGTTCATTGTGTCCCTAAGAAAGGAGGTATCACCGTTGTTCCTAATGATAAAAATGAACTCATTCCACAAAGAATTGTAACTGGTTATAGGATGGTAATTGATTTTAGAAAATTAAACAAAGCTAATAGAAAAGATCATTACCCCTTACCTTTTATTGATCAAATTTTAGAAATATTATCTAAGCATACACACTTTTGTTTCCTAGATGGATATTCTAGTTTTTCTCAAATACCCGTATCACAACCCAATCAAGAGAAAACCACCTTTACTTGTCCTTTTGGAACTTATGCTTATAGACGTATGCCTTTTGGTTTATGCAATGCACCTGCTACCTTTCAAAGATGTATGACTACTATATTCTCTGACTTTTGTGAAAAGATTGTTGAGGTTTTCATGGATGATTTTTCCATTTACGGAACTTCTTTTGATGATTGCTTAAGAAACCTTGATCGAGTTTTGCAGAGATGTGAATAATCTAGTCTTGTCTTGAATTGGGAGAAGTGCCACTTTATGGTGAATGAAGGTATTGTCTTGGGGCATAAAATCTCTGAAAGAGGTATTGAAGTTGATAAATCTAAGGTTGATGCTATTGAGAAAATGCCATGTCCTAAAGATATTAAAGGTATAAGAAGTTTCCTAGGTCATGCTGGTTTCTATAGAAGGTTTATTAAAGACTTCTCTAAAATTTCTAGGCCTCTTATCAATCTTTTGCAAAAAGATGTTCCATTTGTTTTTGATGATGATTGTCTAGAAGCCTTTGAAACACTTAAGAAAGCCTTAACCACTGCACCTATTGTTCAACCACCTGATTGGAACTTGCCTTTTGAAATTATGTGTGATGCTAGTGATTATGCTGTTGGTGCTGTTCTAGGACAGAGAGTTGATAAGAAATTAAATGTTATCCATTATGCTAGTAGAACTCTAGACAGTTGAAAGCACATTTGCTCCGTTGGTGGTTTTGGTAATTCATAACAACATATATCTCATTGAACTAATGTCCATTCAAGTTAAAGATTTCAGGATGTTCAATGATTGGCATGGCATGGACTAGAGATGTGGACCCCTCAAAATGCTAAGGACAAGGATTGGCAAAAGCTCAAGACTCTACATTTTTGGTTTAGTGATCCAAGATCACATTGAGTCCATAGGAAAGCCAATACTATTAAAAGGGGATGAGGTTTTGCTTAATGGTCTTTTTGCTCAAGTGCTTAGTGACAGTACTCCTAAACCCTCAACCACTCTCTCAACCCAAATATGTCCAAAACCTACATTCCAACTCGGCCCCACCGAAATTCTCTATCCGGCCCCACCGAGTTCTCCAAGACTTAGCCACTGCCAAAACCCTAACAAATCGGATCCACCGAAATGGATCTCGGTCTCACCGAGATGGCCTTGCCAACTCTCTGTAATCATTTGCACTTACTTCGGTCTCACCGAGTTTTGCAAATCGGTCTCACCGAGATGGCTTGCCAACTCTCTGTTGCCTTATTGCTTCACTTCGGTCCTACCGAGTTGATGCAATCGGTGCCACCGAGATGAGGATTGCCCTAGCCATTGCACTTCGGTCCATCCGAGTTGTTCGTATCGGTCCCACCGAGATTCCTAAAGTTCATATCTTTTACACAGTTCGGTGCTACCGAGATGATCGTTTCGGTGCCACCGAGTTGAGTCAAAAGTGTGTAACGGTTGGATTTTGTGTGGAGGCTATATATACCCCTCCACCACCTCCTTCTCAGAAAAGGAGAGCCATCAGAACGTGCCTACACTTCCACCATACATTTTATGAGAGAGAACCACCTACTCATGTGTTGAGATCAAGATATTCCATTACTATCATTTGAACCTTGATCTCTAGCCTTTCCCAAGTTGCTTTCCACTCAAATCCTTCTTCCACCATAGCCAAATCTGTGAGGAGTTGTTTGAGTGTTGGGAAGACTATCATTTGAAGCACAAGAGCAAGGAATTCATCAACAACACACCGTCTATTACCTTTTGGAGAGTGGTGTCTCCTAGATTGGTTAGGTGTCACTTGGGAGCCTCCAACATGATGTGGAGTTGAACCAAGCAGTTTGTAAGGGCAAGGAGATCGCCTACTTCGTGAAGATCTACCCCGAGTGATGCTAGCCCTTCATGGACGTAAGCCATGGTGGAATAGACAAGGTTGCTTCTTCGTGGACCCTTCGTGGGTGGAGCCCTCCGTGGACTCGCGCAGCCGTTACCCTTCGTGGGTTGAAGTCTCCATCAACGTGGATGTACGATAGCACCACCTATCGGAACCATGCCAAAAACCACCGTGTCTTCATTGCGTTTGAAATCTCCGATCCCCTCCTTTACTTACATATGCAATTATCTACTTTCCGCTGCTATACTCTTAGAATTGGATGTGTAGGGTGATGCTTGACATGTACTATTGCTAAAATCTGCCCACAATTAAAATCTGGGAAAAGGTTAGGTTTTATTTGGTCAAGTAGTCTAATCACCCCCCCTCTAGACATACTTTCGATCCTACAAGTGGTATCAGAGCTTTGGTCTCCTTAAGCCTTGATTTCCATTGCTTTGGTGATCATTGCCTTGGTTTCACAACCTAGGAGAGTATGGCGTCTAGTGAGGGTAACTATCACCGTAGAGGTCCATATTTTGATGGTACAAACTTTGCTAGTTGGAAACATAAGATGAAAATGCATATTCTTGGTCATAACCCTGCCGTTTGGGTTGTTGTTCGTGTTGGCTTGCAAGGTGACTTCTTTGAGGATGGCAAGGAACCGGATTGTGAAGCAACCCCGGAAGAATTGAAGATGTTGCAATACAATGCTCAAGCTTGTGATATTCTATTCAACGGTTTATGTCCCAAAGAATTCAACAAAATCAGCCGCCTCGAGAATGCAATGGAAATTTGGGATACTTTGGTTGATATGCATGAGGGTACCGAGTCCGTCAAGGAATCTAAGTTGGATGTGCTTCAAAGTCAACTTGACAAGTTCAAGATGAAGGATGGTGAAGGAGTCGCTGAGATGTACTCTAGGCTTGCTCTCATCACAAATGAGATTGCCGGCTTCGGAAGTGAAGAGATGACCAACAAATTCATCATCAAGAAGATACTTAGAGCTTTGGATGGAAAATATGATACCGTCTGCACATTGATCCAAATGATGCCAAATTACAAAGATCTCAAGCCCACGGAAGTCATTGGAAGGATTGTTGCTCATGAAATGTCACTCAAGGACAAAGAGGAGCTGCACAACAAATCAAGTGGTGCTTACAAGGCCTCAACCGATGCTCCAACAACTTCAAGTGACAAGCTAGTATCAAATGAAGAGATAAGCCTAATGGTGAAAAGGTTCAACAAGTTCTACAAGAACAAAGGGAAAGAAAGAAGCTCTAGCTCAAGACACTATGAGAGAAGATCATCAAGTCGTGACTGCAATTGCTACAATTGTGGGAAACCCAAACACTACTCAAATGAGTGTACGGCTCCCTACAAGAAAAGAGACGAATCACCAAAAGGAAGACATAGAAGAGATGAATCACCTCATAAGGAGAGAAGGAGTAGAGATGATCGTTATGAACGAAGACACTCTCGAAGAAGCAAGGATTCAGAGAGGAAGGACAAGTCATCCAAGAGCTACACAGGAAGAAGACATCAAGCTCATGTTGGTGAATGGGTTTCCGGCTCCGACTCCGATGACCACTCCGAGAGAAGTTATCACTCCAACTCCGACTATAGTCAAGATGAAGGTGTTGCCGGACTTGCACTTGTGTCATCCAACTCCTATGATCTATTTGACTCACCAAATGAAGGAATTGGAAGATGCTTCATGGCAAAAGGCCCCAAGGTATCACACCCCGAGTATCTTGATTTCAATAGTGATGAAGATGATTTGCTTGGTGATGATGATTTACTTATTGATAGGGCTAGTGATATGAGCTATAATGAAAATGCTATTAATCATGATAGTCAAGAGGAAACGAGTGACAATGCTATGAAGGAGATTGAGCATCTAACTAAAGAACTAAATGCTCTTAAGTTAGCTCATGAAACAACTCAAGAGGATCATAGAGAACTTCTAAGAACTCATGAGAAGCTACGCTTCGAGAAGCTAAATTTAGAGCAAGAGCATGAGTTTCTTAAAGCTATCAATGACAATCTTTGAAAGAAGAGTTCTTCATATCTTGCCAAGCGTTTACTCTTGTCTACTTTTATGCCACAAGTTAAATCTAAGCAAACTAGCAACAAGAGTAAAAATGGTTCTACCTCTAGTAGTAACAATAACAATGCTAAATCCAATGTTGTTGCTTCTAGTAGTTCTATTGATTCCACTAATGATTCTCTTAGCCAAGTTACACTTGAGCAAGAAAATATGCTATTGAAAGGAATTATAGAGAAAGGTGTCTACAAGAGTCTTGCCGGGAGTAAGCAATTTGAGGAAATTGTACGCAAGCAAGGAAGGCTCCGGAAGAACCAAGGTGTTGGTTTTGAACGAAAGTTCAATGCCAATGGAGTTGAGTGGGAAGAAGATCAATACCCCAAGATGAAGTTTGTTCCTCAACAAGTGAAGTATGATCCTACTTCCTTCAAGGGAACACAAGCTCAAGAAGATCTTCCACCACAAGACCACAAGCTAAAAGGCAAGGACAAGCTTCAAGAAGAGATTGATTCATTTGAAGAAGCTCCTCAAGCCATGGTCAAGTGGGTTCCCAAGACTTCATCAAGTTCTACTTCATCAAGTGCTACTACAACTCCAAGGATTCCCATCAAATTGATGTGGGTCCAAAAGAAGAAGAACTAGAGAGTTCTTGAGGGTGACTCCGCCAACAAACTTCACTCATATTCTTCATGGCAAGAACTTGTGCAACCAACTTCCACATCTTGCACTAGTTCATGGAGTCACATACCCTCTTGTTGGTAAGGCAAGGGACAAGGTATTCAATGCATTCATGGACATCATATATGTGTATTTCACTCTATGTCTATGGATATCCTTGTATGTTCCTTGTGTGGGACTAACCCATGTAGGTATTGAAAGCACAAAACTCCAAAGGATTGCTCCCAACTCTTGATGGTCTACATCAACATTGAGCATCCACATCTTCAACATCTACATGAAGTCATCATCGACAAAACCCAAGGTTAGTTCATCCCTCTTAGGGGGGATATCACATCTAGGGGGAGCTTTGCTCTAAGCAATTGAGCTAAAGCAACTCTAATGGTGTGAACACATTAATGCTTTATGTAAAAGTGGTAACCCCACTTGTGCTTAAACGATGAGTATGACCTATGATCAAATGTTCTCATTTGGCTCCTAAGTCAATATACTCATATATAGATGACCTAGTCATCGCCATTGCTTGATAGATGCTAGAATTGGTTGTGCATGTTTGACACATATTTCATTTGCTATCTTATTGTGTGAGCATGTTGGTTTGCATGTTTTCATCATTCGAGGACATCCATTTGTTGTTTTGATTGTCTTGGTTTTTCTGGCCAAGTGGATGTACAAGAATGCCTAAGAACCTTCTCTAGCTATCTATGCTTTCTTGTCTCAAATTCTATTCTTGCTGCATCACAAAAATTGAACAAGTCATTTTCGGACCCTCCGGGTGAGGAGCACTCGGAGCCACCGATCTGAAAGGGCTGAACCTCCAAAACCTTCTAAATGATTTCGGACGAACCAATTCACTCAAACTCGGTCCAACCAAAATCACTTAGATTGATCTAGGTTTTCCATCTCGGTGCTACCGAGTTCAACCATTTCGGAGCCACCGATGTGCTAAACTGCGAGCAGTTACACATATCGGTGCCACCGAGTTGTTCAACTCGGCGCCACCGACAGCGTACGGGTATATATATATCGCGCGGACCGAACGGTTGAAATTTCTCGACCCCACTCGTTCCCGCTCCCCGTCGCTGCCGTCGCCTTCGTCTTCGGACTTCGCCGTCGTCTCCAGCGCGCTCTCGCCGCCAAATTCCGTCGCCGTCAACGGGAATCTCCTCCGCCGTTGCCGCCGTAGAGGATCTCCACCAAGTTAGGGTGAGATTCGATCCCTCTCGTGCTCCCTTTTCCGATTCAATGCACGATTGGACTACCTGAATTCATGCCACGGATTGAGAACTCCTATTACACTGCAAACTCCGTAGATTAGATGTGAGTAAAAATTTTAGGTTTAAGTTTCCGCCGAATGCATCTCGGACCGACCGATGCGAAATTTTCGGTACCACCGATTTGGTCTCTGACCATAGCACTAGTACGTCTCGGTGCCACCGAGTTTTACGAATCGGTGAGACCGAAAGTAAAATCTCAGTGAAACCCTAGCATCTCGGAGCCACCGAACCCCATCTCGGTCTAACCGAAATGGCGTGTAAGGTTTCTGTAGTGTGCTTCGGTATCACCGAAATGATCAACTCGGTCCATCCGATATGCATCCTGTGAAAACTTGAAACTAAGAGTTGAACTCAAATTTTATGAAAAATCTCTGCTTTTTGTGATGACTCATCTACTCTACCCATACCTATCTATTCACAGGGTCAGCTCAGCAAGATGTCAGACATCAGTGACAGTCAGAACAGATCTGAACAGCAGGCAGAAATGAGTGAAGGGTCAAGCCCTGCAGAAAGTTTCTATGAGGGAGAGAGGAGCTCTCCAGATCTTCCTAAAGCCGCAACCAGAACAAGGAAGAAGAAAACCTCAGACAGTGAGGATGAAGATTTTGTTGCAAGTGAAGCTGCAACTAAGTAAAAGAGAGTAGTGCTTGCTAAGGAGTACATCACCAAACCATCAACTGTCAAAGATAAAACTGCTGTGAGAAAAGTTCCTAAGCAGACTATGCAATTCACTCTAGAAGAGCCTAGTAACTCTGAACCAGCTGCAAGTGGCAAGAAGAAGAGAGTGAGGAAAACTACTGCCCGTGTGATTGGCAGACCCTCCATGATGATTGATGAGGAAGAAGAAGAGGAAGAGCCAGCAGCCCCTACACCCCCAGCAAAAGCTCAGAAGCTCATGACTGATGCAATCAAGACTGCTGCACCCCCCAAGTCCAAACCAAAGGCACCTGCACCCAAGAGGTCAACCAGGAACATATCAGCTGCTGAGAAGAACAAGGCCCCAGTGCCTGAGTCAAATGATGATGAAGAGCCACTAGTGCTCAGAAAATTGAAGCCTAAGATACCAGACCATGACAATGCACACCCAGTTGCGTAGAACATGATGCTGAGGAAAGATAAAGGACTGCGTCAATGGAGGACATCAGATCCTTATGCTATAAGGAGGAAGACAACTTGTGACTATCGCTTTCACACTCATGAACAACGGGACTTTTATGAGACAGTTTTGCTTGATAAGAAGCCCATAGTCAGTGACATGAGATGGGTGGATTGGGAATACATTGATGAGAATGAGGACTATTTTCCCCATGTCCATGAAAGCTTCAGAATTGCAGGAGTTGACGAGTTTGTTGGAAAGAAGTTGACCAAGTGGAATGATGAGATGGTCATGCAATTCTACTCTACTGCTCACTTCTATCCAGATGGCAGAATAGTGTGGATGACTGAAGGTATCAGGTATCAGCCAACCATCTCTGAGTGGGCAAGTCTTCTTGGTGCACCCAAGGAAGAGGATGATGATTATGATGTTTATGCCAAGCTCAAGACGGATCACAACTCCATGAAGAACATGTACACAGCTATTCCCCAGGAGGACATTGAGACTCACAAACTTGGATCAGTGAAGCATCTGCTCCCAGGACTGGCCACCACGAACACCATATTGCGGTACACTCTGCTACCCAAGTCAGGAGATGACAAAATGATTCGTGGCCACTCCATCAATTTGCTGCATTTGTTTGATACACCTCAGAAATTCAAGGTGATGAGCCTGATAGTAGAGACTATCAAGAGGACTGCAGCAGATCAGAAGAGATCGTGCGGATATGCTCCACACATTCAGATATTGATCAATTCCAAGGTTGGAACCAGCACATACCTTCTTGATCGAGAGCACATGCCACTCCGTCCAGAGTTTGAGGACAATGTGATTGTGATGGATCCTTCGCATCCCACTTCAGCACAAGCCCAAGAGAAGATTCGCAAAGCCAAAGAAGCAAAAGCAGCTCAGGAGGCATCTGCTCTAAATGCTCAAATTGCCAATCTCAAGACACCCAAGGATCAAATGACATATCTTCTTGAAGCCACTCTGAGGATTGAGCGGAGTTTGGCCAACCTCACCCAGACCCAGGCTAGTTTTGAGCGGATTATTGAGACTAAATTTCATGATCTAGATGTCAAGGTGACAGAGATTCAGACTACAGTTGAGCAGCTGCAGAATAATGTTGATGCTGTCAGGACAGCCCCATCAGATGACAATGGAGATGACAGACCAACCACAGAGCGCTTTCAGACAGTGCCTAGGGCAGCCAGGTCTGCTGCAATACCAGTTGTGGATCCACGGACCACAGGATCTGCACCAGCTGCTACTGCCACAGTGCCACCTTAGGTCTCCACTCCTCCAGCCCCACAGACATCTGCAGAAGTCTTCGCGGACGCTTTCCTCTCCACGCCGTCTATGCACACCGGAGCCGCCAGCAGGAGATCACCTTCAGGAGCTTCGGAGGATCATGCTTAGAGTGCCGACTAGTCCTATACAATTCAATCTTTTTGGTACTTGTTGCCAGAGGGGGAGAATTTGTATAGATCATAGGCTTCGAGAGAGAGTGTTTTGCTTTGATTTGCTCGAGTTCTTTTGCTACTGCTTATTTGATGCTACTCTGTTATGTGTGTGCTTGCTACAGTGTTTGTATGATCATTCTGTCGCTTATGCTTGTGAGATACTATGCTTATTGTGTTGATCAATGCTACTCTTTATCATTATCATGTATGATCATTCATTTGTGTTGGTGATGCGTGCTTGCTATTTCAATCATATCATTTTGCGCGCTCCACCAAGTTGTATGTGACATGGAAGAGTGACCCATGAGCCTAATCGATTGTGCATTTGCATTCAAACGCAAATATTTAATAATGCACAAATTTAGGGGGAGCTCTTGCTTATCACATACTTCTCAAAGCGACGATGTATTTCATTCATTTAATCATTTGTCGAAGCTTTGATCTATATGTTGTCATCAATTACCAAAAAGGGGGAGATTGAAAGCACATTTGCTCCGTTGGTGGTTTTGGTAATTCATAACAACATATATCTCATTGAACTAATGTCCATTCAAGTTAAAGATTTCAGGATGTTCAATGATTGGCATGGCATGGACTAGAGATGTGGACCCCTCAAAATGCTAAGGACAAGGATTGGCAAAAGCTCAAGACTCTACATTTTTGGTTTAGTGATCCAAGATCACATTGAGTCCATAGGAAAGCCAATACTATTAAAAGGGGATGAGGTTTTGCTTAATGGTCTTTTTGCTCAAGTGCTTAGTGACAGTACTCCTAAACCCTCAACCACTCTCTCTACCCAAATATGTCCAAAACCTACATTCCAACTCGGCCCCACCGAAATTCTCTATCCGGCCCCACCGAGTTCTCCAAGACTTAGCCACTGCCAAAACCCTAACAAATCGGATCCACCGAAATGGATCTCGGTCTCACCGAGATGGCCTTGCCAACTCTCTGTAATCGTTTGCACTTACTTCGGTCTCACCGAGTTTTTCAAATCGGTCTCACCGAGATGGCTTGCCAACTCTCTGTTGCCTCATTGCTTCACTTCGGTCCTACCGAGTTGATGCAATCGGTGCCACAGAGATGAGGATTTCCCTAGCCATTGCACTTCGGTCCATCCGAGTTGTTCGTATCGGTCCCACCGAGATTCCTAAAGTTGATATCTTTTACACAGTTCGGTGCTACCGAGATGATCGTTTCGGTGCCACCGAGTTGAGTCAAAAGTGTGTAACGGTTGGATTTTGTGTGGAGGCTATATATACCCCTCCACCACCTCCTTCTCAGAAAAGGAGAGCCATCAGAACGTGCCTACACTTCCACCATACATTTTTTGAGAGAGAACCACCTACTCATGTGTTGAGATAGAGATATTCCATTCCTATCATTTGTACCTTGATCTCTAGCCTTTCCCAAGTTGCTTTCCACTCAAATCCTTCTTCCACCATAGCCAAATCTGTGAGGAGTTGTTTGAGTGCTGGGAAGACTATCATTTGAAGCACAAGAGCAAGTAGTTCATCAACAACACACCGTCTATTACCTTTTGGAGAGTGGTGTCTCCTAGATTTGTTAGGTGTCACTTGGGAGCCTCCAACATGATGTGGAGTTGAACCAAGCAGTTTGTAAGGGCAAGGAGATCGCCTACTTCGTGAAGATCTACCCCGAGTGAGGCTAGTCCTTCGTGGACGTAAGCCATGGTGGAATAGACAAGGTTGCTTCTTCGTGGACCCTTCATGGGTGGAGCCCTCCGTGGACTCGCGCAGCCGTTACCCTTCGTGGGTTGAAGTCTCCATCAACATGGACGTACGATAGCACCACCTATCAGAACCACGCCAAAAACCACCGTGTCTTCATTGCGTTTGAAATCTCCGATCCCCTCCTTTACTTACATATGCAATTATCTACTTTCCGCTGGTATACTCTTAGAATTGCATGTGTAGGGTGATGCTTGACATGTACTATTGCTAAAATCTGCCCACAATTAAAATCTGGGAAAAGGTTAGGTTTTATTTGGTCAAGTAGTCTAATCACCCCCCCTCTAGACATACTTTCGATCCTACAACAGTGCCCAAAGAAATTATGCTACTACTGAAAAAGAATTTCTAGCAGTTGTGTTTGCATGTGATAAATTCAGATCTTACATAGTTGATTCTAAGGTAACTGTTCACACCGATCATGCTGCTATTAAATATCTTATGGAAAAGAAAGATGCTAAACCTAGACTCATTAGGTGGGTTTTATTGCTACAAGAATTTGACTTGCATATCACTGATAGAAAGGGAGCTGAGAATCCCGTAGCAGATAATTTGTCTAGAATGGAAAATGTTCTTGATGACCCACTACCTATTAATGATGATTTTCCTGATGAACAATTAGCTGTTATAATTGCTTCTCGTAATACTCCATGGTATGCGGACTATGCTAATTATATTGTTGCTAAATACATACCACCTAGTTTCACATACCAACAAAAGAAAAAGTTCTTCTATGATTTAAGACATTACTTTTGGGATGACCCACATCTTTATAAAGAAGGAGTAGATGGTATTATTAGACGTTGTATACCTGAGCATGAACAGGAACAATCCTACGGAAGTGTCATTCCGAGGCTTACAGAGGACACCATGCGGGAGACAGAACTGCACATAAGGTATTGCAATCTGGTTTTTATTGGCCTACTCTTTTCAAGGATGCTCGTAAGTTTGTCTTATCTTGTGATGAATGTCAAATAATTGGTAATATTGGTAGACGGCAGGAAATGCCTATGAATTATTCACTTGCTATTGAACCATTTGATGTTTGGGGATTTGATTATATGGGACCTTTTCCTAAATCCAATGGGTATACTCATATTTTAGTTGATGTTGATTACGTTACTAAGTGGGTAGAAGCTATTCCAACTAGTAGTGCTGATCATAACACTTCTATTAAAATGCTTAAAGAAGTAATTTTCCCGAGGTTTGGAGTCCCTAGATATTTAATGACTGATGGTGGTTCACATTTTATTCATGGTGCATTCCGTAAATTGCTTGCTAAATATAATGTCAACCATAGAATTGCATCTCCTTATCACCCTCAATCTAGTGGTCAAGTAGAATTGAGCAATAGAGAAATAAAATTAATTTTGCAAAAAAACGTCAATAGATCTAGAAAGAATTGGTCTAAGAAACTTGACGATGCATTATGGGCTTATAGAACTGCTTATAAAAATCCTATGGGTATGTCTCCTTATAAAATGGTTTATGGAAAAGCATGTCATTTACCTCTTGAGTTAGAACATAAAGCATATTGGGCAATTAAAGAACTCAATTATGATTTTAAACTTGCCGGTGAAAAGAGGTTATTTGATATTAGCTCATTAGATGAATGGAGAACCCAAGCTTATGAAAATGACAAATTATTTAAAGAAAAAGTTAAAAGATGGCATGATAGAAGAATTCAAAAACGGGAATTTAAAGTGGGTGAGCAAGTTCTATTGTACAATTCTCGTTTGAGATTCTTTGCAGGAAAACTTCTCTCTAAATGGGAAGGACCGTATATCATCGAAGAAGTTTATCGCTCCGGAGCCATCAAAATAAACAACTCCGAAGGCACTAATCCGAGAGTGGTGAATGGGCAAAGAATTAAGCACTATATTTCAGGTACCCCCATTAATGTTGAAACTAATATTATTGAAACAATTACATCGGAAGAATACATAAGAGAGACCTTCCGGAACTCTCCAGAACCCTGAAAAGGGAGAGGTACGTGATACGGTAAGTAAACCGACTCCAAAAATTCCATAAAAATACTTTCTGTCAGTTTTGGAATATTAGAAAAAATACAAAAATAAGAAACAGCCGAGGGGACCCACCTGGTGCCCACGAGGCACCAGGGCGGGCCACCCCCCCTAGGCGCGCCCTGGTGGCTCGTGGGCCCCTCGTGAGCCTTCTCTACTCCATTTTTCTTCTGGGTTACTTGTTTTGTAAGATAAAAATTCTTTATATATACTCCCGGATGTTTTGACCACCATATCGCAGAAATCTCCCCTGTTCTTGTTTCGTGCTATTTTTCTGACAGATCTAGATCACCATGGCTCCCCAAAAGCTCTGTGCCAAGCACCGTATTGTGCAACCATCGTCGGGCAATCGCCCCTACAACGAGGTTTACTACGAGTTATCGTCGGGAGAAGAAGACAATGGCAAGGAGGACAAGGTCGAGGAAGTTGCAGGAGCCCAGGCTCCGGAAGGAGGGCAAGCCATCCCCATGGAGGAGACCGCAGAGAAGGGAGATATCCTTCAACCTTTATATGATCATCTCTCCCCACCCGTAATTGAATCCCTAAGAGTCTTTGAAATAGTTAGTGCTCAGAATACATCTCTCACTCGTGAAGTTATTTTGTTGGAAGAGCAAAACATCACCCTTCGGAGCATCAATCGCAGATTGATGTATCTGCTTGAGCTGAAAGACAAGCTCGCCACTTCATCACCACCACCATAACCAAAGAAGGAAACTTGAGTACATGAATATTGGCACTCCCCTTTGGCTTGTGCCAAGCTTGGGGGAGGTGCCCCGGTATCGTATCACCATCACTTTTGCTATATTTACCTATTTTTAGTTTGATCCTTAGTTATTTCGTGATTTAGTTGAATAAAAGTTTAGCATGATCTATTTTCGAGTGCTAGTTTCATGATCTATCTATCTATGTAATCGAGTTGAGAGTTATATAATAAAGAGTAGTTTGAGTTTTTGCTTCTTTACTTTCATGTTTCAATCTTAGCAATGAAAATAATGAAGGAGATCATATGCTAATCTTATGGAAAGTAATGACATTACATAAAGAAAAGTATAAGTGGTAAAATTTATTGGAAGTTAACAAACATAGCATTAGTCAATGATGCAATTCATGAAAAAATTAATAGGGAAGAGAAGATTCACATGCAAATATACTATCTTGGACATCTTTTATGATTGTGAGCCCCCATTAAGTATTTTATGACAAATTGTTGACGTTGGACAAGGAAGACAACGTAATGAGTTATGTTTGCTTATATTCACATAGAAGTAATATTGTTATAGATCCTCCAACATGTGATTCTTGCCCAATATCTTTGCTAGCCAAAAATCCGCACCAAGTAGAGATACTACTTGTGCATCCAAAACCCTTAAACCCAGTTTCATGTCATGAGAGTCCACTATATCTACCTATGGATTGAATAAGATCCTTCAAGTAAGCTGTCATCGGTGCAAAAAGCAATAAAAATTGCCTCTAAATATGTCTGAACTTTTATTGTAAGGGAAAATAAGCTTTGTACGAACTTGTGATAGTAAAGAACTAAAAGCGACAGACTGCATAATAAAGGTTGCTATCAC
This sequence comes from Elymus sibiricus, assembly GCA_039707655.1. Lineage (NCBI taxonomy): Eukaryota > Viridiplantae > Streptophyta > Magnoliopsida > Poales > Poaceae > Elymus > Elymus sibiricus. The sequence continues at coordinate 321,564,840 of CM077668.1, read as the reverse complement.
AAGGGGCAATATAAAGTGATGTTCATTTGCATTAAGAGCTTGTGCATCTAACAACAAAAGTGCATGACAACCTCTGCTTCCCTCTGCGAAGGGCCTATCTTTTACTTTTATGTATTTACTTTTTATGCAAGAGTCAATAGTGTTCTCCTCTATTCCTTTTTATTTTTCTCTTTTGCAAGCATCATGTGGTGGGGAAAGATCTAGGCATATATATCCAGTTGGATATGAGTGATCATGAGTTATTATTGTTGACATCACCCTTGAGGTGAATAAGTTGGGAGGCGAAATTATAAGCCCCTATCTTTCTATGTGTCTGGCTGAAACTTTTTGCTCCATATATATGTTGTGAGTGTTAGCAATCATAGAAGACTAAATGATGGTTGAGTATGTGGACTTGCTAAAAAGCTCCTACATGAGACCCTTCCTGAAAATATGATGAATTGCAATTGCATTGTCGATTGAGAACATAGTTTGTTAGTTTTCAAGAAAGTTTATGTCTTATACTTCGTTGTTGTGATGAATTGTTACTTGCTCATGAGAAGTTCTATGATAATAAATATTGTTGTTATAATAATGAGCATGATGCTACTATGTCCGTATTTTGTTTTTATCAACACCTCTCTCTCTAAACATGTGGACATGATTATCGATATCGGCTTTCGCTTGAGGACAAGCGAGGTCTAAGCTTGGGGGAGTTGATACGTCCATTTTGCATCATGTTTTCCTACTGTTATTTATAGTGTTTTTAATCAATATAACACTTTGTGGAGCAATTTTAATGCCTTTTCTCTCTTAATATGCAAGATTTACACAAGGAGGGACATTGCCGGTAGCTGGAATTCTGGACCTGAAAAAAGCTATGTCAGAGATACCTATTCTGCACATCTCCAAATTAGCTGAAATTTCACGGAGAATTATTTTGGAATAAATAAAAAATACTGGAAGCAAGAAGTACCAGAGGGGGCCACCCAGGTGCCCACGAGGCACCAGGGCGCGCCACCCCCCAGGTGCGCCCTGGTGGCTCGTGGAGCCCCTGGCCAGCCTCTGGCCCCAATTTTCTGGTATATAAGTCATTTTGCCCTAGAAAAAATATAGAAAAGACTTTTGGGACGGTGTGCTGCCGTCTCGAGGTGGAACTTGGGCAGGAGCACTTTTGCTCTCCGGCGGAGAGATTCTGCCGGGGATACTTCCCTCCGGGAGGGGGAAATCGTCGCCATCGACATCACCAACGATCCTGTCATCGTGGGAGGACCAATCTTCATCAACATCTTCACCAGCACCATCTCATCTCAAACTCTAGTTCATCTCTTGTATTCAATCTTTGTCTCAAAACCTCAGATTGGTACCTGTGGGTTGCTAGTAGTGTTGATTACATCTTGTAGTTGATGCTAGTTGGTTTATTTGGTGGAAGATTATATGTTCAGATCTATTATGCTATTTAATACCCCTCTGATCTTGGACATGAAGATGATTTGTGAGTAGTTACTTTTGTTCTTGAGGACATGGGAGAAGTCTTGTCATAAGTAATCACGTGAATTTGGCATTCGTTCGATATTTTGATGATATGTATGTTGTTGATTCTCTTAGTGGTGTCATGTGAACATCGACTACATGACACTTCACCATCTTTGGGCCTAATGGACGTCAAAACGGCATTCCTTTACGGATTCCTTAAGGAAGAATTGTATATGATACAGCCGGAAGGTTTTGTCGATCCTAAAGGCGCTAACAAAATATGCAAGCTCCAGCGATCCATCTATGGACTGGTGCAAGCATCTCGGAGCTGGAATAGTCGCTTTGATGAAGTGATCAAGGCGTTTGGGTTTATGCAAGTTTATGGAGAAACTTGTATTTACAAGAAAGTGAGTGGGAGCTCTATAGCATTTCTAATAGTATATGTGGATGACATATTGTTGATTGGAAATGATGTAGAATTTCTGGAAAGCATGAAGAATTAATTGAAAGGAGTTTTTCAATAAAAACCTGTTTTTGAGTTATCCACGGATTGGGCATCGAGATCTATAGAGATAGATCAAGACACCTGATAAAAGTTCACACATCTTGATAAGATTTTGAAGAAGTTCAAAATGGATCAAGTCAAAAGAAATAAGTTCTTGGCTGGTGTGAAGTGGAGTAAGACTTGAAAATCTAGGTAAAGGTTGTTTTACATGTTAGGCATCAAAATCTATAGAGATAGATTGAGACGCCTCATAGGACTTTCACGAAGCACATACCTTGACAAGATTTTGAAGAAGTTCAAAATGGATCATTCAAAGAAAGGGTTCTTGCCTGTATTGCAAGGTGTGAGATTGAGTAAGACTCAAAGCCCGACCACGGCAGAAGACAAAGAGAAGATGAGTGTCATCCCCTATGCCTTAGCCATAGGCTCTATTTTGTATGCCATGCTGTGTACTAGACCTGATGTATGCCTCGCTATTAGCTTGGTGGGAAGGTACCAAAGTGATCAAGGAGTAGATCACTGGACAGCGGTCAAGAATATCCTGAAGTACCTGAAAAGGACTAAGGAAGAATTTCTCGGGAATAGAGGTGATAAAGAGTTCGTCGTAAAGGGTTACGTCGATGCAAGCTTTAAACACCGATCCGGAAGACTATGAGTCTCAGACCGGATACGTAAAGTGAGACAGTCGTTTTTGGAGTAGCTCCAAGCAGAGTGTGGTAGCAGCATCTACATATGACATAGAGATTTGCCAAGAACACACGGATGTGAATATTGCAGACCCGTTGACTAAAACCTCTCTCACAAGCAAAACATGATCAGCCCTAGAACTGATTGGATGTTAATTACATGGAGATGTAAACTAGATTATTGACTCTAGTGCAAGTGGGAGACTGTTGGAAATATGCCCTAGAGGCAATTAATAAAGTGTTTATTATTATCATATTTCCCCGTTCATGATAATGGTTTATTATTCATGCTAGAATTGTATTGACTGGAAACTAAATACATGTGTGGATAATAGACAAATACTATGTCCCTAGTATGCCTCTACTAAACTAGCTCGTTGATCAAAAGATGGTCAAGGTTTCCTGACCATGGACATGAGTTGTCATTTGATAACGGGATCACATCATTAGGAGAATGATGTGATGGACTTGACCCAACCGTTAGCATAGCATATGATCGTTCAGTTTATTGCTATTGCTTTCACTATGTCAAATACACGTTCCTCTGACCATGAGATCATGCAACTCCCGGATACCGTAGGAATACTTTGAGTGTATCAAACGTCACAACGTTACTGGGTGATTATAAAGGTGCACTACAGGTATCTCCAAAAGTGTTTGTTGAGTTGGCATGGATCGAGATTGGGATTTGTCACTCCGACTATCGAAGAGGTATCTCTGGGCCCTCTCGGTAATACAGCATCACAGAAGCCTTGCAAGCACCATGACTAAAGAGTTAGTTGCAAGATGATGTATTACGGAACAAGTAAAGAGACTTGCCGGTAACGAGATTGAACTAGGTATTGGATACCGACGATCGAATCTCGGGCAAGTAACATACCGCCGGACAAAGGGAACAACGTATGTTGACATATGAGGTTCACCGATAAAGATCTTCGTGGAATGTGTAGGAACCAATATGAGCATCCAGGTCCCGCTGTTGGTTATTGACCGGAGAGTTGTCTCGGTCATGTCTACATCATTCCCGAACCATAGGGTCCGCACACTTAAGGTTCGATGACGATATAGTATTATATGAGTTATGTGATTGGTGACCGAATGTTGTTCGGAGTCCCGGATGAGATCACGGACATGACGAGGAGTCTCGGAATGTCCGAGAGGTAAAGATTCATATATTGGAAGGCTATATTCGGACGTCGGAAAGGTTCCGAGTGATTCGGGTATTTTTCGGAGTACCGGGGAGTTACGGGAATTCACCGGGAGAAGTAATGGGCCTTTTTGGGCCATACGGGAAAAGGAGAGGCAGGCCACGTGAGGAGGCGCGCCCCCCCCCCTTGCCCAAACCGAATTGGACTAGGGGAGGGGGCGCAGCCCCCTCTTTCCTTTCCCTCTCCCTTCCCCCTTTCCTACTCCGTATGGGAGGTGGAATCCTACTAGGACTAAGGAGTCCTAGTAGGACTCCCCACTCTTGGCGCAGCCCCTAGGGCCAGCCTCCTCCCCTCTCCCTCCTTTATATACGGAGGAGGGACACCCCTTGGAGACACTCAATTGTCCCATAGCCGTGTGCGGTGCCCCGATCTCTGTTTTCCACCTCGGTCATATTTTCGGAGAGCTTAGGCGAAGCCCTGCCGGAATCACTTCACCGTTACCGTCGCCACGCCGTCGTGCTGACGGAACTCATCTACTACCTCGACGTCTTGCTGGATCAAGAAGGCGAGGAACGTCACCGAGCTACACGTGTGTAGAACTCGGAGGTGCCGTACGTTCGGTACTCGATCGGTGGAGCTCGAAGGATTGTTCGACTACATCAACCGCGTTGTGAGACGCTTCCACTAACGGTCTACGAGGGTACGTAGACACACTCTCCCCTCTCGTAGTGATGCATCTCCATGGATAGATCTTGCGTGAGCGTAGGAATTTTTTTGAAATTCATGCTCCGTTCCCCAACAGCATTGTGGAGTAGTAATTAGATGATGGGTTGCTAGAGTGACAGAAGCTTAAACCCTAGTTTATGCGCTATTTCGTAAGGGGCTGATTTGGATCCATATGTTTAATGCTATGGTTAGAGTTATCTTAATTCTTCTTTCGTAGTTGCGGATGCTTGCGAGAGGGGGTAATCATAAGTGGGAGGCTTGTTCAAGTAAGAACTGCACCCAAGCACCGGTCCACCCACATATCAAATTATCAAAGTAGCGAACGCGAATCAAACCAACATGATGAAAGTGACTAGATGAAATTCCCATGTGTCCTCGAGAATGCTTTACTTATTATAAGAGATCGTTCCGGCTTGTACTTTGCTACAAAAAGGATTGGGCCACCTTGCTGCACTCTTTGTTACTATTGCTACTTGTCACTTGTTACAAATTATCTTGCTATCAAACTACTCGTTACCGATAATTTCAGTGCTTGCAGAAAATACCTTCCTGAAAACCGCTTGTCACTTCTCCGATTACTTAATGCTTTGCCTGATCATCCTCTTAAGAAAAATGAAATACTTGATATCTTCTATAATGGACTAACCGATGCTTCTAGGGACTACCTAGATAGTTGTGCTGGTTGTGTTTTCAGGGAACGAACTATTGGACAAGCTGAGGAGCTATTGAATAATATATTGAAGAATGATAATGATTGGACACTTCCCGAACCACCACCTAAACCCACTCCGAAGAAGAGGGGTATTTTATTTCTCAGTCCTGAAGATATGCAAGAAGCAAAGAAATGTATGAAGGAAAAAGGTATTAAAGCTGAAGATGTTAAGAATTTGCCACCTATTGAAGAAATAGATGGTCTTGACACACCGCCAGAGGTAGTAGAGATAAATTATCTTATAAAGTTTGATGAAAGTGATATTCCTTATAACAAACCTCCTAGTCAATGCTTGTATGAATTTGACAATTATATTATTAAGCAAGATCACTTCAATGCAAATGTTATGAAACAATTGAAACGAAATGCCTACATGATTGATCGTTTGAGTGACTTGTTATTTAGAATTGCTAATGATGTCAAAGGTGTAAGTAAACATGCATCTATGGTTCAAACCCAATTAGAACAAGTTTCTAAATCTCAAAGTGAATTGCTCAATGAAATGAACAACAATATGAATGATCATGCTGTTAGAGTAATGACTAGAGGAGGTAGAGTGACTCAGGAGCCACTTTATCCTGAAGGTCACCCTAAAAGAATTGAACAAAACTCCCAAAGAGTTAATGTTGATGCACCTAGTCCATCTAAAAAGAAGAAGAAAAAGAAAAATGATAGGACTTTGCATACCTCTAGTGAACTTGAGGTAGAAAAACCCTTGGAGGATAGTAATGATGTTTCTATTTCTGATGCTGAAACACAATCTGGTAATGAACATTCACCTGATAATAATAATGATGATGATGCTCATGTGGATGCCCAACCAGATAATAATAAAGAACTTGATAATGATGTTGAAATAGAACCTGCTGTTGATCTTGATAACCCACCTCCTAAAAATAAACGTTATGATAAAAGAGACTTCGTTGCTAGAAAACATGGTAAAGAAAGAGAACCATGGGTTCAAAAACCCATGCCCTTTCCTCCTAAACCATCTAAGAAAAAGGATGAGGAAGAATTTGAACGCTTTGCTGAAATGCTTAGGCCAGTCTTTTTGCGTACTCGTTTGACTGATATTTTAAAGATGGCCCCTTATGCTAAATATATGAAAGACATTATCACAAATAAAAGAAAGATACCTGAAGCTGAAATTTCTACCATGCTTGCAAATTATTCTTTTAAGGATGGAGTACCTAAGAAACTAGGAGATCCAGGAATACCAACTATACCATGCTCCATTAAAAGAAATTATGTCAAAACTGCTTTGTGTGATTTAGGAGCCGGTGTTAGTGTTATGTCTTTCTCTTTATATAAAAGACTTAATTTGAATAAACTCACTCCCACTGAAATATCATTGCAAATGGCTGACAAATCAACTGCCATTCCTATCGGTGTTTGTGAGGATGTGCCCATTGTAGTTGCAAATGTTACTATCCTAACAAACTTTGTTATACTCGATATGCCCGAGGACGACAATATGTCGGTTATCCTTGGTAGACCCTTTTTGAATACTGCAGGGGCTGTTATTGATTGCAACAAAAGCAAGGTCACTTTTCATATCAATGGTAATGAACATACGGTGCATTTCCCGAAGAAGCAATTTCAAGTAAATGGTATTCATGTTATTGAAAAGACTCCGACAATTACTATTGGGAGTTTTCAACTCCCGCTTCCTACTGTCAACAAGAAATATGAAACTCTTACTATTGGGGAGATGCATATCCACATTGAGGTAACCTAGTGTTTTTACAAAGGTTCTTCGGTTTCATGTTACTCAAAAATGGTTTGTTAATAAGACTTGATCAACCTTATTAATGGATTCTTTTTGAGAGGCATGTGGTCAATGAATTTAGTAAGCACAACCCTCTGTACCCACTTTTTGTTTTCTGTTATTTTTAGTTAAATGCAATTAAATGCCATGATTACCCTGTTTTCTGAATTATCCGTGCAATAAAAATGCTCAGAATGCAATAAAATTTTGACATGAATTTTTATAGAATATTTAAGAATTTTTGGCACTAAAAACATACCAGGCGGGTACTCCAGGTGCCCACGAGGCACCAGGGCGCGCCACCCCCCCTGGCGCGCCCTGGTGGCTTGTGGGCCCCACAGGGACCCCCTCACTTATCCCTTCAGCCCACTTCGTCTCTTACCTCTAGCAAAAATTCCTGGTAGCTCTCTCTCTCTCGTGTTCTTGCTCCCAAACCTGAGATTTTCAATCTCTTTGCTCGGAGCTCCGTTTCTGAAACTGTTTTGGGAGATTGCTACTTGGTATATGACTCCTCCATTGCTCCAATTAGTTTTTGCTCTAGTGGATTATATTTTGCATAATTAGCTGCTCTTGGTGCTACTGAAAATGAGCTTGCATGTTGAATTCTTTGAGTTCCAAGTAGTTTGAATGCTTGATATGGCCTCTAGACATCCATATGAGTAGTTGCTATCAATCTTGTGAAGTTTTATTGATATCATTTTGTGGCCCAATTTTTTTTTCAGAAATTGTTCACAGAGAAAATGAATTTCTTCCGGAGGAGTTCTTCGAGGAGGAGGTCCGTCGAGGCATCATCTAGCGAAATCCCCGCACGCCAATCATACGATGAACCAAGGGCAAGTTCGGTGCGAGGTGCCGAAGCAAAATCATGTAGATGGCCGTGCAACGAGTTCATGCTGGGTGCAGGCATCAAGGAAGAATTTGACCAATATATTCACAACACCGAGCTCTCCGCCTTCATCGTAGATAAGCCACCACAGCATTACTACCTCACTCATTCATTCACTAAAAACTTTGAATATCATCCGCGCACTTCTAGAGTTTTATTTCACCTCTATGACAGATCTTATGCTATGTCTCTAGAAGAGTTTTGTGATGCATGCAAAATTCCTTATTGGGGCTCTTTAGATGAACCACTAAAATATGATTATGAGTCATTTCTTAATAGCCTTTGCAATGGTGAGGATAGGGGAGTTACGCAGGCTAGAGTAATTAGCATTCACTTTCCCGCTATTCGGTATTTTGCACTTTTTAATGGTAAATGCATTGTTGGTAAGCAGGACTGCAGTGCGCTTTGCGCCCCTGATCTGAGTCTTAGTCATACAGCTTTGACTGGTAGCATGCATTATAATCTTGGGGCTATTGTTGCACGTAGAGTGCAGCGTAACGCGGGTAATGGTGATTTGTATGGAGGAATTTATGCCTCCCGCGTAGCTGCAAGGTTAGGGGTCTCGCCCAATTCCAATGATCCTCTCTTACCTGTTAAATATTTGAATTTTGAAACAATGCGAGAACATAAGTTTTTAAAATGCGACGCACACGGATATGAATATAACTTAGTTTTTAATAAATATCGATCTGTGTATGTTGCTTTGCCTGCTCCTGCCCTCTTTGATTTTCAGAACAAACAGAGATATTTTCTATTGGAGAGCGAGGTGCACGAGTACAAGGCGGCGATCGAGGCTGCCCGTCTGGCTGAGGAAGCGGCTCAGAACGCCTCTACAAGCTACCACTTTGATTATTACCTAGACCAGGGATGGCGATGACCAAGCTAGGCAAATGCCTAAGCTTGGGGAGTACGTATCTCTCACCGACAGTACATTCATGATCACATATTTCATTCCAGTTGTCGGTGTTCATACTTTTTCATTGTATAACCCATGTTAGTTTTATTTTCTCGCTTTCTTCTTGTGTGTTTGAATTTTTTTGAGAAAATCCAAAAACATTTATCGTTCTTTTTGGTTTTTCTTTCTAGCTTAATTAGTAGTAGTATTAAAACAAAACCCAAAAAGATTTCCCGTTTCTTCTTTTGCTTGTTGGGAGTTCTCCCGTGTAAATATTTTTTCTCGTTTTTCGTTTTTCTTCTTTATTTGTTTTCTTCAGAAAAACTAAAAACTCCAAAAATATTTTAGTGTGTTTCTTTGAAATTCTTTTCTTTTGTTGAGTCATTGTAAGGAGAAGACCACGATGAAAATGTTGAGTGGCTCTCATATGCATTATTGTTGATCTAACAAAGAGCCCATATTACCTTTTCTTCTCCTTTGAATAAAATGCTTGCAGATTCCAACTTAGTCCACGTCACACTTGCACTATTATTATTTTCATATCATTCGGTCGTGCAAGTGAAAGGCAATAATGACGATGATTTGATGAAATGACTGTGGCAAGGAAAAGCGGGTACGAACTCAACTTGTTTTTGCTTTTGTAAATATGTTTAACTCAGTATCCATGATTCAGCATATTATGATTAAACATGTTTATGATGACAATTAGAGATTATAGTTGCTCATGCCATGCTTAAGTAGCTACGAGTGGATAATGATTTATCTTGGGTGTGAACATGCATTAAAATGTTCATGATCTAGTATGATGATATGGTATCCTCCTCTGAATGTTTCGAGTGGCTTGACTTGGCACATGCTCACGCATGTAGTTGATTCAAAACCAACATAGCCTCCACGATATTTATGTTCATGGTGCTTATATCCTACTCATGCTAGTATTCAATGTTGATTATTCATAATGCATGATTATGACCGTTTTCGCTCTCTAGTTGGTCGCTTCTCAACCTATTTGCTAGCCTTCGCCTGTACTAAGCGGGAATACTGCTTGTGCATCAAAACCCCTAAACCAAAGTTATTCCAGATGAGTCCACTATATCTACCTATATGTGGTATTACTCTGCCGTTCTAAGTAAATTTGCATGTTCCACCTCTAAATATTCAAATGAACATCTGTTTTGTGTGCCCGTACCGCTCATGGAGCGACAGGGGGCAGTCAGTATCTTCCATGCTAAGTGGGTTATTCTCATGATGAGTGTTTATTCAGTTGTCGTTGCACGAGAGGGGCTGGTAATTGGGATGCCCAGTCCCATAATTAAACTTGCAAAATAATAAAACAAACTCCCCCGGAAAGTTGTTGGTATGGAGGGCACCCGAGGATTCGGCTAGCCATAGCTTGTGTTTGTTGGTGGAGGGGGAGTAAACTTTACTTTACCGCTTGGGAACCGCCGCTAATGTGTTTAGCATGGAAGATATTGAAAACTCTCGGTTGTGACGTTGACAGGAAAGGCATACCTCCCAAAATTATATTTATCTCTGATTTAAGCTTCGAGCTCTGGCACCTCTGCAAATCCCTGCTTCCCTCTGCGAAGGGCCTATCTATTTAATTTAATGTTATTTTACTTTTATTGTTGAGTCATCACCTTCTCAAATAAGCACCAGTCCTGAGAGCACTATTGTCATTCTCATGCATTGTGTATAGTTAATGTTGTGTGCATCATGACTGGATCTCTTCTACCATGAATTACAATGTTTAGTCGCTGCTTGAACTTTGGGGGTGCTCTACATTTATGTTTTGCGGTCTCAGAAAGGGCTAGCGAGATACCATGTTGTCATATTATATCATGATTGTTTTAACAAAGTGTTGGCATTTGAGATATCTTATTATTGCTCACTAGTTGATTATGCCATTGATATGAGTGAATATAATTTCTAAGAGTTATCATTTGCATAGTTAGTTATAATCTTTGCTGAAACCCTGGGTATTATTTAAGCATATATATAGATACAAGAACAAAAGAGTTCGTAAAAGTTTTTCTTTATCACTTTCAGTTTGTCAACTGAATTGCTTGAGGACAAGCAATGAGTTAAGCTTGGGGGAGTTGATACGTCTCCGTCGTATCTACTTTTCTAAACACTTTTGCTCTTGTTTTGGACTCTAATTTGCATGATTTGAATGAAACTAACCCGGACTGACGTTGTTTTCAGCAGAACTACCATGGTGTTGTTTTTTGTGCAGAAATAAAAGTTCTTGGAATAGGACAAAACTTTTTGGAGATTTTTTATGGATTAAATAAAAAATACTGGAGCCAAGACCCACTGGAGAGGGGCCACCTGCTGCCCACGAGGCACCAGGGCGCGCCACCCCCCCCCCCCCAGGCGTGCCCTAGTGGCTTGTGGGGCCCACGTGGCTCCGCTGACCCTAATCTCAGGCCTATAAATTCACAATTCCAGAGAAAAAAATAGGAGAGGAAGTTTTATTGCGTTTCACGATACGGAGCCGCCGCCACCTCCTGTTCTTCATCGGGAGGCCAGATCTGGAGTCCGTTCGGGGCTCCGGAGAGGGGGATCTTCCGGCATCGTCATCATCAACCATCCTTCATCACCAATTTCATGATGCTCACCGCCGGGAGTGAGTAATTCCTTTGTAGGCTTGCTGGACGGTGATGAGTTGGATGAGATTTATCATGTAATCGAGTTAGTTTTGTTAGGGCTTGATCCCTAGTATCCACTATGTTCTGAGATTGATGTTGCTATGACTTTGCTATGCTTAATGCTTGTCACTAGGGCCCGAGTGCCATGATTTCAGATCTGAACCCTTTATGTTTTCATGAATATATTTGTGTTCTTGATCCGATCTTGCAAGTTATATGCACCTGCTACATGTTATGATCCGCATACCCCAAGGTGACAATAATTGGGATTCTTTCCGGTGATTGCCGTAGTTTGAGGAGTTCATGTATTCACTATGTGTTAATGCTTTGTTCCGGTTCTCTATTAAAAGGAGGCCTTAATATCCCTTAGTTTCCTTATGGACCCCGCTGCCACGGGAGGGTAGGACAAAAGATGTCATGCAAGTTCTTATCGCTAGCACGTATGACTATATACGGAATACATGCCTACATTATATTGATGAATTGGAGCTAGTTCTGTGTCGCCCTAGGTTATAACTGTTACATGATGAATGTTATCCAACATAATCACCGATCCAATGCCTACGAGTTTTTCACATATTGTTCTTTGCTAAGTTACTACTGTTGCTACTGCTGTCACAATTGCTACAAAACTATTGCTGTTACCGTTACTGCTACTGTTACTATTATTGCTACTGCTATCAAACTATCATACTACTGTGCTACTGATCACTCTGCTGCAGATATTTAGTCTCCAGGTGTGGTTGAATTGACAACTCAACTGCTAATACTTGCAAATATTCTTTGGCTCCCCTTGTGTCGAATCAATAAATTTGGGTTGAATACTCTACCCTCGAAAACTGTTGCGATCCCCTATACTTGTGGGTTATCAAGCACTGCCGGGACAGGGCCTAGGCGGGGAGAACATTATTCCATTTTCAAAGAGCCACCGCCGCCTCGCCTCTCTAAGCAGAACACAAACCCTAAAAAAACTCAAAAAGACATCAAAAAATGGAGCCCTCCCACCGGTAAGGACCGGGATCAACCGCACCTCCATGGCCCTAAAGACACAGATGAGGCAGACCGGGACAAGCGCCGGTGGGAGGCACGTGAAAGCTAGTGGCTAGATGCCCTTTGCTTGAGTCCAGGCTGCATGCATCACTCTGATGCAGAGGCCCGGGGCCATCCTCCTTTTCAAAAAAAAGTACGTCAATCTTGTTTGATATTTCTTGTTCATATTATTTCTTCCTATGAGGATTTTCAAGGTGTAAACTAGGCAAGATGTTGTCCGTGCATTTTCGTTGGGCTAGAAATCCCACATTAATCAGAAACATTGGGTCGTTGATCCTCCCCACAACTAAATAATAGCTAATAGATTTTCATAATAGCCAATATTTACTGTAGATCACTGGATTGAAATCAAACAGTTTTACATGAATCTCAAGCCTACCCTGCCTCCTGTGTAAGCCTGAAACCCACGCCCGTGCTGGTGGAACCGTCATCAACCATGGTTCCATCATGCTCCCGCTCCCCTGCCGGGCTATGATCTAACCCCCCCCCCCTCAGGTGCCCTTGACTAGCTAGCATGAGCATTAACCCGTCCTCCTGGATTTGCATGTCAGGAGGGGCATGGGACTACAGTGGCCACCAGTGGCTATCCTCACCGGGGGCTGGCAAAATAGGGTGGATTGGCACCACTAAAGGAAACGATGATCTAGGAGGAAGGAACAAGATTGTTAGAGTTTCTACCTCACCATCACCATGCAGGTCGGCATGGCATGTTCCTAACTTTAACAATGCATGACGATGATGATGAATTGCTCCAGTTATGCTTCAAATTTAGATGGAATCGTGAACAACCTTACAGATTCGTTCTTCATTTGGGCATATGATCTTATTATGTGGTAGCTACAATAGTGCCTTCATAAGCACTACATGATTAATTTGATCAATGCATGATTCATAGATAATATACTATATGGCATGAGATTAGATTGAGGGGTTTATTCCCTTAATGTCTTTCATCGAATATCCGAGAGCTTTGTGATGTCCACTTAAAACCACTAAGAGTTTTTTCCCTCTCCTTCTCTAAAAGGTTACAATCGGCAATAACAGGAAAAAATTTAGTTTCATCAAGGAACTCGTACCTTAACCCTTTTTGTAGTGGTTTGAGGTCTGGAGGTGACAAGTCTTCATCTCCTTTTCTTTCAAGAACCCCATTCACATCATTCATGAGAGGATCAACTAGAGGTGTTACATTCATTAATTTTTCAATCTCTTCTTTTTCTTGACATTTGATTCTCAATTCAGATTTTACGAGGCTTCTCTCAGTTTCATCTTCAGGAGTTCGAAGGTGTATCTCGATGAGTTGGGTCACCACCTTTCTTCTTCATCCTTAGACTCCTTTTGATAAGGTTTGTTAATTATGACTGAAAAGGGAAATTCCACCATATCTTCACGGAACTTCAGGGATATCGTTTTTGACTCATGTGTATATCTGTCCTTGCAACATTCAAAAAGGACGTCCCAAAGACTATGGGGAATGTTCATCTTCAGATACCCCCAAAATAAAGATATCAACAGGATAGATAAGCGAGCGAAAAATAATATTGACATCCCTAAGGATACCATAAGGTTCCCTACCAGTTTTATTAACTAGCCTAATGAAAATATCAGTTGACTCAAGAGTACAAGGAGATATATCATCATAAATCTTGGCATAAAGACTATAAGGAATAATATTAATAGGTGAACCAGGATCGCACAAACCAAGATATGACTTGCTTCCAAAAGAACATGGCAAAAATTGTTCACCTGGATCCTTAGCTTTTGTGTATCCATTCAAGTAAGAGGTGGTGTCGTTGTCAAGTTGGATATCATTATTTATCACCGCCATTGGTATAGCAAGTTCTTTAACAATATATATATGAGGTGCAATCCGATAGTGCTCTACCTTAACATTCTTCTCATGCCTTGGTGGGAGTCCCAATGCATTTGCTTGTAATTTCTTCCGGGCGTAGGCCTCACGTCGGTCATTAGCGATCTTGCAATTTTTATTAGTCGCCTCCACAAACCTAGTTGCCTTGGCCTTATTAGTGTAATTTTGCCATTGTTCCTGCGGTACCTGTATAAACTCAGAGAAATCCTTCAAGACATGCAAAACCGAGTCAGTCCCCATATGGAGTTCATCACTAATCTTTTTCATCTATGTAGACTTAGAGAAATAGTTAATGAAATCATGATCGAGTTTTACTCCTCCTTTGTCTCATGTATCTAAGTTACAATTCTCTTCGGTAGACCGGATTTTATCGAGCAACCCCCAAGCTTGGCCAATGTTGTACTCCATAAAAGCTCCACCAGAGGCAAGATCTACCATTTTCTTGCTCCACCTATCGAGTCCTCCATAAAAGAAGTGTAATACCATCTATGGTGGGTAATAATGATGAGGACATTCTTTAAGAAGAGATCCACACCTTTTATATGTTGTGACTAAACTTTCACCTGGACTTTACCTTAAACTGCCAATTTTCCTCCTAACCTTATATGTCTTGCTTTCTAGAAAATAACAGGCGAGAATGCAGTAGATAATTCCTTCCAGGTGTTAAAGGTACATGCAGGCTGATCATGTAACCATGCTTTTGCATCATTAGTTAAAGTATAAGAAACAATTTAAGTTTCATCTCTTCATGAGAAAAAGCATGTAATTGAAATGTTCTGCATATCTCATCAAATTGTTGCACATGTCCGTACGGGTTTTCCGTGCCATCACCTCAGAATGTCATATCCTTCAACATACTGAGTAGCCTAGGGTTAATTTCAAATGTTTCACCAGCAGATCTCGGTCCAATAGATATAAATTTATCATCTAAACAAGGCCCCGAGACACTAATAGCAGCAAGCTGGCAAAGTTGTTCTTGTTCGGCCATTGTTGCTCAGAACCTACAAAAACTATTAGAACACAAAATAAGTCAAAACTTAAAACAAATCCCAAAAGCACTCGGCCCGGCAACGGTGCCAGAACAAGCTTGATGGCCTACAAGTGCATGGAGTTTAGTTGTAGATTTTTTGAAGTAAGAGTATCGATCCCACAAGGAGCACGGGAAGTAGACTTTGTCCCTTATAGAGACTTCGGGAATTGTGCCTGCAAGAAGTTGTAAACTCAAAGCAAAGTGAGCGTGGAAGTGAATAATGATTTTGAGTAGGTTGTGAACTGAAAGTAAATAACACAAAGAATTTAAATGAGCACGGGGGACGAGTAAAACGTTGGAACTAGCAGAGGAGTAAAGCGTTCTTAGGGAGTCCGGAATTCCCATTGGTATGTGTCTATCGCAACATACAACGTAGCATAGTGCTAATTGGATACTTGAGGCACTCTTGACATTTGAGTTGGGAGGATCCGGATACATAATACATTCTACTCGAGGTAGACTTCGTACCACACACGCCACTACCATAGTGTTCTCAAGCCGGTTATCACTATGGTAATTAAGGGTTCCCCGTGGACGTGGCCTTGCCAAGGGTTTTATGTTATTCCCCTATCAATTGCCAAGGCAAAGAAATGAGGGTTTTACTGTCACCTCTAATTACCTTGACATCTTAACCTTTGCAACGA
This sequence comes from Elymus sibiricus, assembly GCA_039707655.1. Taxonomy (NCBI): domain Eukaryota; kingdom Viridiplantae; phylum Streptophyta; class Magnoliopsida; order Poales; family Poaceae; genus Elymus; species Elymus sibiricus. Next base: position 321,548,817 of record CM077668.1, on the reverse strand, counting down.
TAGTAATACACTTCGTTGCCTTGCGACAGAAATGCTGAGTGGAGCTCCTTCACAACATTCACGAAGGCTATTAAACCAAATATTCAACAGAGAATCTCATATCCTTATTAACTTTTGCAGCATCTATACACAGCAAGGTTCATCCATATCCCCGATACCTACGGGGTATACTCGCACATAGGAACGACGAACAAAATACGAATAGCGGTGCTAAACATGAACGGAACCAACGAGTAGTGCACGTAGTGATCCACGAAGGGTTCGGTATTACAACGAGATGGAGATGGATGGTGGTGATGGTGGTTGATGGAGATGGTTGATGCTGAAGTTACCTTGCACGAGATGGTGAAGATAGCGATCTCCTCCTTGTCAATTCCCACTCCGGATGCTTTTCGGAGGCTAGGGTTCTATGTTCGAGATGAGTTTCTGGTGTATGTGTGCATCTGATCTCTGATCCAATTCTACGGGGTGAAAGTAGTCGACCAAGAGGAGGCAGCGGCGGCGGCTGATGACCCACAAGTATACGGGATCGCAACAGTCTTCGAGGGTAGTATTTCACCCAAATTTATTGATTCGACACAAGGGGAGCCAAAGTATATTTATAAGCCTTAGCAGTTGAGTTGTCAATTCAACCACACCTGAGAAGTCGCTTTCTTGTAGCAATTTATCAGTAGCACAGTAATATGATAGCAGCAGAAACAGTAGTAACAGTAACAGTAGCAGTTTTGTAGCAAGTGTAATAGCAGCAGCAATAGTAACTCGAGCAAAGAAAATATTGTGAAATGATACGTCTCCAACGAATCTATAATTTATGAAGTATTCATGCCATGTTTACAAAAAATTTATATGGTTTTGGTATGATTTGATTAGAACTAACCCGGACTGACGCTGTTTTCAGCAGAACTACCGTGGTGTTGTTTTTTGTGCAGAAATAAAAAGTTCTCGGAATTGGACGAAACTTTTTGACGATTTTTTTGGACCAAAAGAGACCCCCGAAGCTTCGTGGAAGGACCAGAAGCCTTACGAGGTGCTCACAAGCCACCACCGCGGGCCAGGGGGGGTATGGCGTGGTGATGCCTCGTGGTCCCATCTTAGTCATCTTCGCGTGATTCCAACGCCAAAAATTCTTATAAATAGAGAAACCCCCAGAAATAACCCTAGAACTTTGACTCTACCACCGAAAGCCTCTGTACCACCATGATCTCATCTACAACCCTTTTCCGGCACCCTGTCGGAGGGGGAAATCATCACCGGAGGCCATCTTCATCATCCCGGCGGTCTCCATGATGAGGAGGGAGTAGTTCACCCTCGAGGCTAGGGGTATGTACAAGTAGCTATGTGTTTGATCTCTCTCTCGTGTTCCTGATTTGGCACGATCTTGATGTACCGCGAGCATTGTTAATATAGTTGGATCATATGGTGTTTTTCCCCTCTCAATCTTGTTGTGATGAATTGAGTTTTTACCTTTGAGGTTTCACTATTATCGGATTGAATACTTTTATGGATTTGAGAACACTAGATGTATGTCTTGCATATGGATACTGATGACCCACAAGTATAGGGGATCAATCATAGTCCTTTCTATAAGTAAGAGTGTCGAACCCAACGAGGAGCAGAAGGAAATGACAAGCGGTTTTCAGCAAGGTATTTTCTGCAAGCACTGAAATTATTGGTAGCATGTAGTTTGATAGCAAGATAATTTGTAACAAGTGACAAGTAGCAATAGTAACTAAGGTGCAGCAAGGTAGCCCAATCCTTTTTGTAGCAAAGGACAGGCTGGAAAGATCTCTTATAATAAGCAAAGCGTTCTCGAGGACACATGGGAATTTCATCACACATAATTTCAAAAGGCAAGTTCCAATCAGGTGGTTGAACAATAGGTGCAGTGGTTAAGGCTTTCTTAAGTGTTTCAAAGGCTTCTACACAATCATCATCAAAAACAAATGGAACATCTTTTTGCAAAAGATTAGTAAGAGGCCTATAAATTTTAGAGAAGTCTTTTATAAACCTTCTATAGAAACCAACATGAACTAGGAAACTTCTTATACCTTTAATATCTTTAGGACATGGCATTTTCTCAATCGCATCAACTTTAGCCTTATCTACTTCAATACCTCTTTTAGAAATTTTATGCCCCAAGACAATACCTTCATTCACCATAAAGTAGCACTTCTCCCAATTCAAGACAAGATTAGTTTGTTCACATCTCTGCAAAACTCGATCAAGGTTGCTTAAGCAGTCATCAAAAGAAGTTCCGTAAACGGAAAAATCATCCATGAAAACCTCAACAATCTTTTCACAAAAGTCAGAGAATATAGCAGTCATACATCTTTGAAAGGTAGCAGGTGCATTGCATAAACCAAAAGGCATACGACGATAAGCATAAGTTCCAAAAGGACAAGTAAAGGTGGTTTTCTCTTGGTCGGCTTGTGATACAGGTATTTGAGAGAAACCAGAATATCCATCAAGAAAGCAAGTGTGTATGCTTGGACAATCTTTCTAACTTTGATCAATAAAAGGTAGGGGGTAATGATCTTTTCTAGTGGCTTTTTTTAATTTTCTAAAATCAATTACCATCCTATAACCAGTTACAATTCTTTGTGGAATGAGTTCATTTTTATCATTAGGAACAACGGTAATACCTCCTTTCTTAGGGACACAATGAACGGGACTTACCCATCTACTATCAGCTATGGGATAGATTATACCTGCTTCCAGAAGCTTTAATATTTCGGTTCTTACCACCTCTTTCATCTTAGGATTTAATCATCGTTGGTGGTCGACAACTGGTTTAGCATCAGGCTCCATATTAATTTTGTGCTGACATAGAGTGGGGCTAATGCCCTTAAGATCATCAAGAGTATATCCAATAGCAGCGCGGTGCTTCCTCAGAGTTTTTAGTAATCTCTTTTCTTCATGCTCTGAAAGGTTAGCACTAATAATAACATGACATATCTTCTTTTCAGCTAGATAAGCATATTTCAATGTATCAGGTAATTGCTTCAATTCAAATATAGGGTCACCCTTAGGTGGAGGAGGGCCTCCAAGAGTTTCTACAGGCAAATTGTGTTTAAGGGTAGGTGGTTGATCAAAGAACATCCTATCTATTTCATTTCTTTCATTCATATGCATATCATTTTCATGGTCTAGTAAATATTGTTCTAACGGATCAGTAGGAGGTACGGCAATAGAAGCAAGACCAATAATTTCATCTTTACTAGGCAATTCTTTATCATGAGGTTGTCTACGAAACTTGGAGAAATTAAACTCATGAGACATACCACCAAAATTAACACTAACAGTTTCTTTAGCGCAATCAATCTTGGCATTAACAGTGTTCAAGAAAGGTCTACCAAATATAATGGGACAAAAATCATTTTGTGGAGAACCGAGGACTAGAAAATCAGTAGAGTATTTTATTTTTTCACACAAGACTTCAACATCTCTAACGATCCCGAGCGGTGTAATGGTATCTTTGTTTGCAAGCTTAATAGTAACATCAATGTCCTCTATTTCAATAAGTGCAATATCATTCATAATTTCTTGATATAAGGTAAACGGAATAGCACTCACACTAGCACCCAAATCACATAAGCCATGATAACAATGATCTCCTATTTTAACAGAGACAACATGCATGCCTACTACAGGTCTGTTTTTATCTTTAGGATCTGGTTTAGCGATTCTAGCTGCTTCATCATAGAAGTAAATAACATGCCCATCTATATTATCGACCAAGAGATCTTTAACCATAGCAACATTAGGTTCAACTTTAATTTGTTCAGAGGGTCTAGGTGCTCTAATATTACTTTTGTTAACCATAGTTGAAACTTTAGCATGTTCCTTAATCCTAACAGGAAAAGGTGGTTTCTCAATATAAACTGTAGGCACAACTGGATCAACATGGTAAACAATTGTTTCTTCTTTAACACTAACGGGTTCCTCAATCTTTTCTTTAATAGGAGGATGATATTTGAACCACTTCTCCTTAGGGAGATCAACATGAGTAGCAAATGATTCACAAAAGGAAGCTACTATCTCAGAGTCAAGTCCATATTTAGTGCGAAACTTATGAAAAGCATCGGTATCCATAAAAGATTTAACACAATCGAACTCAAGTATTATACCTGACTCATTACCTTTGTTGAGTTTCCAATCTTCAGAGTTGCGTTTAATTCTTTCCAAAAGATCCCATCTGAATTCAATAGTTTTCTTCATAAAGGAGCCAGTCAAAGAAGAATCGAGCATGGTTTGATCATCATGAGAAAGCCGAGCATAAAAATTCTGTAAGATAATTTCTCTTGAGAGCTCATGATTGGAGCATGTGTACATCATGTACTTAAGCCTCCCCCAAGCTTGAGCGATGCTTTCTCCTTCACGAGGCCAAAAAATATATATATAATTCCGATCACGATGAACCAAATGCATAGGATAAAATATCTGGTGGAATTCCAGTTTCAATCGGTTCCAGTCCCATGTATCAGTATCATCACATAGCCTATACCATGTCAATGCCTTTCCCTTCAAAGATAAAGGGAATACTTTTTTCTTAACTCCATCTCCGGATAAACCTGCAAGCTTAAACAATCCACAAATTTCATCCACATAGATCAAGTGCATATCAGGATGTATTGTTCCATCTCCTGCATAAGGATTAGCTAGCAGTTTCTCTATCATACCTGAAGGAATCTCATAACAAATATTTTCAGTAGGTGCAGTAGGTTGAGGAGCAACTATTTGTGCTTCCGATCGAAGTGAAGATACCCCGAACAAGCCCCTCAAAGGATTACTTTCCATAGTGACAGGTGACAGTAAATTTCAGCACGTAATATAAATGTTTCCTTACCAAATTCCACTCACCAAAGGCGCTTAACTCCCCGGCAACGGCGCCAGAAAAGAGTCTTGATGACCCACAAGTATAGGGGATCAATCGTAGTCCTTTTGATAAGTAAGAGTGTCGAACCCAATGAGGAGCAGAAGGAAATGACAAGCGGTTTTCAGCAAGGTATTTTCTGCAAGCACTGAAATTATCGGTAGCAAGATAATTTGTAACAAGTGACAAGTAGCAATAGTAACTAAGGTGCAGCAAGGTAGCCCAATCATTTTTGTACCAAAGGACAGGCCGAAAAGATCTCTTATAATAAGCAAAGCGTTCTCGAGGACACATGGGAATTTCATCTAGTCACTTTCATCATGTTGGTTTGTTTCGCGTTCGCTACTTTGATAATTTGATATGTGCGTGGACCGGTGCTTGGGTGCTGTTCTTACTTGAACAAGCCTCCCACTTATGTTTACCCCCTCTCGCAAGCATCCGCAACTACGAAAGAAGAATTAAGATAACTCTAACCATAGCATTAAACATATGGATCCAAATCAGCCCCTTACGGAATAGCGCATAAACTAGGGTTTAAGCTTCTGTCACTCTAGCAACCCATCATCTAATTACTACTCCACAATGCATTCCCTTAGGCCCAAAGATGGTGAAGTGTCATGTAGTTGACATTCACATGACACCACTAAGAGAATCAACAACATACATATCATCAAAATATCGAACGAATACCAAGTTCACATGATTACTTATGACAAGACTTCTCCCATGTCCTCAAGAACAAAAGTAACTACTCACAAATCATATTCATGTCCAAGATCAGAGGGGTATTAAATAGCATATTGGATCTGAACATATAATCTTCCACCAAATGAACCAACTAGCATCAACTACAAGATGTAATCAACACTACTAGCAACCCACAGGTACCAATCTGAGGTTTTGAGACAAAGATTGAATACAAGAGATGAACTAGGGTTTGAGATGAGATGTGTTGTTGATGATGTTGATGAAGATTGGTCCTCCCACGATGAGAGGATCGTTGGTGATGTTGATGGCTCCGATTTCCCCCTCCCGGAGGGAAGTATTCCCGGCGGAATCGCTCCGCCGGATAGCAAAAGTGCTCCTGCCCAAGTTCCGCCTCGAAATGGTGGCGCTCCATCCCAAAAGTCTTATCCTTATTTTTTCTAGGGCAAATGGGCTTATATACCAGAAAATGGGCACCGAAGGCTGGCCAGGGGCCCCACGAGCCACCAGGGCGCGCCTGGGGGGGGGGGGGGGGGTGGCGCGCCTTGGTGCCTCGTGGGCACCTGGGTTGCCCCCTCTGGTACTTCTTTCATCCAATATTTTTTATTTATTCCAAAATAAATCTTCGTCAAATTTCAGCTTATTTGGAGATGTGCAGAATAGGTATCTCTGACATAGCTTTTTCAGGTCCAGAATTCCAGCTGCCGGCAATCTCCCTCTTTATGTATATCTTGCATATTAAGAGAGAAAAGGCATTAGAATTGCTCCACAAAGTGTTATATTGATTAAAAACACTATAAATAACAGTAGGAAAACATGATGCAAAATGGACGTATCAGATACCCGTGGTGACAATGGGGTGTTCTATTGATTCACTTGATATATGTTTTGGCACTCAACTCGCGGATTCCCGAGGTGACATTGGGGTAATCTATGCATAGGAGTTGATGCACGTTTTCGTCCTACTTTCTCCGGTAGAAATCTTGGGGCACTCTTTGAAGTTCTTTGTGTTGGATTGAATATTATGAATCTGAAGTTGTTTGATGCGTATCGTATAATTAACTCACGGATACTTGTGGTGACATTAGAGTATCTAGGTGACATTAGAGTTGGTTGATGCGTATCATATGGTGTTATTCTAGTACGAACTCTAGGGCTGTTTGTGACACTTATAGGAATAGCTCAATAAATTGATCGGAAAGGATAGCTTTGAGGTGGTTTCATACCCTACAAACAATTTCATCTTATGTTCTCCGCTAGATAAGAACTTTGGAGTGATTCTTTGTCGCACGTTAAGGGATTGTTATATGATTCAATTATGTTAGCACTGTTGAGAGATTGCACTAGTGAAAGTATGAACCCTAGGCCTTGTTTTTATGCATTGCAATACCGTTTGTGCTCACTTTTATCGTTTGCTACCTTGCTGTTTTTATTTATTTAGATTATAAAAATATATTTCTACTATCCATACTACACTTGTATCACCATCTCTTCGCCGAACTAGTGCACCTATACAATTTGCCATTGTATTGGGTGTGTTGGGGACACAAGAGATTTCTTGTATTTGATTGCAGGGTTGTTTGAGAGAGACCATCTTCATCCGACACCTCCCAAGGATTGATAAACCTTAGGTCATCCACTTGAGGGAAATTTGCTACTGTCCTACAAAACTCTACGCTTGGAGGCCCAACACGAGTCTACAATAATAAGTTGTGTAGTAGACATCAAGCTATTTTCTGGCGCCGTTGCCGGGGAGGTGAGTGCTTGAAGGTATATCTTTAGATCTTGCAATCGAATCTTTTAGTTTCTTGTTTTATCACTAGTTTGGTTTATAAAAGAAAACTACAAAAAAATGGAATTCATGTTGACTCACATACTTCATCTATATAATATCTTTCTTGAAAATGATGGATTGGAAAATTGTGCTCAATTGCTAGAGGAAGAATTTAATAAAATGTTTAATGTGAGTACTTTGAATGATGAGCATGATTGCAATGTTATTAGTATGCTTTCTATGAATATCCATGATGCTAGTGATATGCAAAGCCATAAGCTTGGGGATGCTATATTTGATGAAGATGATATTTTTAGTCCCCCAAGTTTTGATGCGAAAATTTATTATGATAATAGCATGCCTCCTATTGTTGGTGTACAAAACATGGGTATTTTATACCCTGACTTATGTACAGACAGTGGCAGCCTCCTTGCCGGCCAAGCCTTGCCGGGAACCGTCAAAACCAAGATTAAGAGTCCAGTCGCGGAAGCTACCAGAAAGAAGCTCAAGACACAGCACTCGACCAGTACCGAAGATGAAGACATTCCTTGCCGGCAAGGCTAAGCCGGCAAGGTGAGGACCCGGCAAGATCCATACCGGCAAGCTCCTGCCAGCCCTCCAGCACTCCACCTCACCGCACAGGTGTTCGCTAGTGGGTGAGGTGTCGACTGCGCGGGCCGGTTGGTAAGGCTTATCGGGCACGTGTCAGCACGATGGGACAGGATTTGCTTCTAATGACACACGTCCGGGAGGCGTGTCAGGATAATACGAGGTAGCTGGGCAAGCGGTGCAGAAACCTTGCTGGGACTACCTCCCCACATGACACCTAACGGCGCATTTAATGCCTTTGTCCTAAACTGGCAGAGTTAGGTATGATAGCACTGTTTGCTATCTAATCGCTATGTAATTACTGCTTTGCCACTGTGGTAACCCCTTGAGCTATAAAAGGAGGGCCAAGGCAACATTTAGAGGGGGGGACCCCTTTTCAAACACAAGCATGTCTCGTGTAGCTGCTCCTCCCACCTTGCCGGGAGAAGCGCTCCTTGTACTATGCTCCCACACCATTAATACACCAAAAGCAGGAGTAGGGTTTTACGCTTCTCCGCGGCCCGAACCTGGGTAAAATCCCTTGCGCCCTCCATTGTTCATGCTCTTTGTGCACGTCAATCTCCCCCGCCGAACCACAAGGGGCTGCATGGCCCCATAGATGGTCATCACACCACGACATCTTTGGTGCACCAGCTAGGGGGTAGTGTTGCTTGCGCGAACCTTGATCAGTGGATTGTGCGTCTTCTTCATCATCTTCATCAACTTCCTCGTCGCCGATGGCGCCCAAGAAGAAGGGCATCACGATGACGGCCACCCCGCACGCATCCGCAAGCGGCGCAGGCGGCGCGGCCAATGCGAGTGGCGCGGGTACTGCGGTTGGCACGACCAGCGCAGGCGGCGCAGTCGTCATGCCCACCGCGGTCGGCACAGGGGACGAGTGTGCTGGAGGTAGTTGACCTCCTCGATCCTCTGGCGAACGGAGCCGCGACGGCACGGGCGGAGCGGACGGACGACCTCTTCCTCCTCCACCTCCTCGCCGCGCCGACGAACGCAGCCACCGGAGCGGCAATGCCCGGGCCGGCGCGATCCAAGATCCCACTGCGGCGACGTCCAAGAATGCAGCTTCAGGACAGACACCGCGCCCCTCGCACAACGGGCGCGGCACAGCTCCGAGCGGCGCCAACGACTCTGGGCAGCAGCGACCTCACAGCAAGACTCCTGTTGATCAAATCCCAGATCCTCAGGCACCTCCTCCGCCACGACGACCTGCTGCTGATCATGTGCCGCGGCAGCAAGACCGTGATGGCGCTCCTACTGGCTCTGCCAGGAGTAGAGCGACGTCGCGTTCTTCACTTCCGGCCATGCCAGCCACAGCTGCAGAAGCAATGGCGCGAGCCCAGATGCTGCTAAACTTCCCTCCAGCGGCAGAGAAGATGGATGAGTGGAGAGCCACTATCCAAAGCTTGATTGGATTCATCGAGGCCAGTAAATCGCAGCAAGCGGAGCCCTCATGGCGTCCGCAAATGGCACCGGCAAACCCAGTTGATGGCCGCACTGACGGTGCCGCGCTAACTGTGCAATCACCTCAGCGGCAACAATCTCAGCAGCAACAACGCCAATGACCGCGGCAAGCTCAGCGATCCTTTGAGCCCGACGAGGTGTCGATGGCCTCTTCGGATCCGCGAGCGCGGCAAGATCAGCGGCAAGTGCTACGGGACAGGCGGGCAGAAGACGCCCGCACCACCATCGAACGGTGTCGGGAGGCGCGTCGTCAATCCGACGCGCGCAACGGCCCCATCGTTGATGAGCCTGTGCCAAGGGTTGGCGGATATCTACCCTATGAGATTGGATGTCCCGCCTTCACCCGTGAGCTGCGGCAAGTCCGATGGCTGTCCGTTCGAGCCTTCAAGCCAGAAGTGCCAGAAAAGTATGACGGCAAGCTGAACCCGGCAGAGTTTCTGGGCATCTACACGATCGCCGTGCAAGCTGTCGGGGGAAAAGATGAGAAAATCCTCGCCAACTACTTCCCGTTGGTACTGAAACCCAACGTGAGGTCTTGGCTGATGAATTTGCCGGAGAACTCCATTTCTTCATGGTCAAATCTCTGCAACGAGTTCGTTGGTGCCTTTACCGGGGGCCACAAAGCCCCTGGACAGCCCAGCGACTTACAGGTGATCCCGCAAAGAGATGGTGAAACTTTACGCAAGTACATCCAGAGGTTCAGCCGTGTGCACCGTAATATTCCAGATGTGCACCCCGCAGCCGTGATTGCCGCCTTTCACACGAATGTGCGCAATCGGAGGATGCGGGAGAAAATGAACGTCAAGTTGCCCAAGACCGTCAACGAGCTCTACACGTTGGCGGATAAGTGTGCACGTGCTGAGGAAGGAAGAAGGCTTCCCCGGGGAGGATGCTGGTGCCGAAGTAGATTCTGAGGACGATGATGCTGTCACCCCGGGGAAGAAAGGCCGGAAGCGCAATAGAAAGCGCAAGGGCAAAACTGTTATGGCTGTCGAAGGCTCCGGCAACTCTGAGTCCGCCAAGAAAGCCAAGACTGAGAACTCTGGCAAGGAGGCTGCTATATGCGCCGCTTGCCAGGAGGCGGCGGCAAACGAGAAGGCCGGCAAGTCAGATGGGCCATACTGCAAGATTCACTGTACCAAAGGCCACGATCTCCAAGAGTGCCGGCAAGTCGAGCATCTTGTTGAGAAGCTGAAAGCTGAATATGAAAAGCGCAACAAGGAAAAGGGTCAAGATGGTACTGGTGGATCCGGAAAAAAGGGCCGTGGCGGTCGAGGGCGCCACCGCGGCAAAGCTAAGCAGCAAAAAGAGAAGCCTGCCAGAGGCCGAGACAAGAAAGAATAGGATGATGGAAGCGACGAAGAAGACGATGATGAGACCAGCGAACAAGAATTCCAGAAGGCAACCGACGCCATGTGCATTGATGGAGGGGCATCCTTACACTCCTCTCACCGCCAACTTAAGCAGTGGGCGCGTGAGGTTAATGCGACGGAACCGGCGATGAGCTCTCAGAAGCCACTCAAATGGTCACACACGCCTATCATTTTTTATGCTGAGGATCACCCCGATCGCATAACTGCGGTCGGGTGTTTGCCGTTGTTGGTTTCACCAACAATTCGCAACCTCCAGGTAACAAAGATGTTAGTTGACGGTGGGGCCGGTCTGAACCTGATCTCTCCAGAAGTTATCAAGAGGCTGCAGATCCCCGATGAGGAACTCGAGAAAACGGGCACGTTTCAAGGAGTAAACCCGGGAAGAAGCCAGCCCAAGGGAAAGATCACATTGCCGGTAACGTTTGGCGGAGAACTGAACTACAGGACGGAAAAGATTGTCTTTGACGTCGTCAAGATCCCCTTGCCGTACAATGGAATTCTTGGCCGCCCAGCCTTGGCAAAATTTATGGCAGCATCTCACTATGCTTACAACACGTTGAAGATGCCAGGGCCGATGGGTGTCATTTCCATCAACTCCGACAAGAAAGATGCAGTCATTTGCGTCGACAAGATGTACAGAGACGCGGTTGTAGCAGAGGCCGCCGAGGCGCCAACTCCCACCAAGAAAAAGGAAAAGAAGAAGTCCGGTAAGACCTCTAGCAAGGATTCCGAGAAGCGCACCTCTTCGGAGTGCTGCGCGCCTGTTGAAGACTTACTGGAGTGCTCTGCCGGTAAGAAATCCAAAGCCGCTGCACCGGCAACCAAGAAGGTACCGGCGAGGGATGACGGCACTAACGGTACCTTCACCATCAATGCCACCCTTGACAGCAAATAGGAAAGCGCGCTCGTTGCCTTCCTGCGGGCGAATGTCGATGTGTTTGCATGGCGACCATCTGACATCCCCGGCGTTCCTAGGGAGGTAATTGAGCACCACCTTGCTGTCTATCCCCACGCCCGGCCCGTCAAGCAAAAAGTCCAGAAGCAAGCATTGGAACGGCAACAGTTTATTGCCGAAGAGATCAAGAAGCTTGAAGCAGCAGGCCTGGTTAGAGGAGTGCTACATCCCACTTGGCTGGCAAATCCAGTGGTGGTGCGCAAAGCAAACGGAAAGTGGAGGCTTTGTATCAACTACACTGATATTAACAAAGCATGTTCGAATGATCCTTTCCCTTTGCCGCGCATTGATCAAATTGTAGACTCTACTTCCGGCTATGATTTGCTCTCCTTCCTTGATGCCTACTCTGGATACCATCAGATATTCATGGCCAAGGAGGATGAGGAGAAAACCGCATTCATTACTCCCTGTGGCACGTGCTGCTTTGTGCGTATACCTTTCGGGTTAAAGAATGCCGGTTCAACATTTGCAAGAGCAGTCCAGATTGGTTTTGAGCCCCAGCTACACAGGAATGTGGAAGCATACATGGATGACATTGTGGTCAAGACCAAGGACAAGTCTACCCTCATTCAAGATTTGGAAGAAACGTTTGCTAACTTGCGCAAAATCAACTTGAAGCTCAACCCCGAGAAGTGCGTGTTTGGCGTTCCATCCGGCAAGCTTCTTGGGTTCTTTGTATCTCAACGAGGAATTGAAGCAAATCCCGACAAGATCAAAGCGATTGAGCAGATTCGAGCACCGAAAAGCATGAAAGATGTGCGGCGTCTTGCCGGTTGTGTTGCGGCCTTGAGTAGGTTCATTTCAAGATCCGCTGAGCACGCCCTACCGTTTTTCAAGGTTTTGAAAAAGGCAGGTCCGATGAAATGGACTCCGGAAGCGGAGGCCGCGCTGCAGGACTTGAAAAGATACCTCTCCTCCGCGCCAACACTAGTTGCGCCAAGACCACAAGAGTCGTTGCTGCTAGTCGGGAACAGCGCAGACAAATGGAGATAATCAACAAACAGTGCCGAAGAAGAAAGTGGTGCAGCGACCAGTATATTTCGTCAGTTCCCTTCTGCAGGGGGCTAGATCGAGATACTCTGGGGTGCAGAAGTTGCCTTTCGGTCTTCTTATGGCCTCGAGAAAGCCGCGTCACTACTTCCAAGCGCACAAAATCACCGTCGTCACCCGCTTTCCATTGCAACGCATCTTGAGGAATCCAGAGGCAACTGGCAGGATAGTGGAGTGGGCATTGGAATTGTCAAGCTTTGTACTTAAGTTTGAACGCACTTCAACTATTCAGAGCAGAGCTTTGGCGGAATTCGTTGCAGAATGGACACCAACGCAAGACGAAGAAATTCAAGATACAGCTCTCCCCGGCAAGGAAACGGCAAAGGAATGGGTCATGTACTTTGATGGTGCCTTCTCGTTGCAAGGCACCGGCGCCGGAGTGCTGCTTGTCGCACCCACCGGAGAGCACCTCAAGTATGTGGTTCAAATGCACTTCCCAAGGGAGCAAGCTACAAACAACACTGCTGAGTACGAAGGACTCCTTGCCGGTCTTAGGATCGCAATGGACCTTGGTATCAAAAAATTGATCGTCCGCGGTGACTCGCAGCTTGTTGTGAAGCAAGTCAACAAAGATTACCAGAGCCCGTTGATGGAAGCATACGTGGAAGAAGTGAGGAAATTGGAAGAACACTTTGACGGGTTACAAACAGAACACAATCCTCATGCGGAAAACAGCATCGCTGACAGCCTGTCAAAATGCGCCGCTCAAAAGCTTCCCGTGGAACCGGGAACTTTTGTGCTCCATTTGAATCAACCAACGGTCACCCCATCAACGCAGGCTAGTAAGAGAAGAAAGTTGAATACCGGCAAGTATTTTCCGGCAGAGCTCCAGAAAGCCACCGACAAGGATGCTGCCGGGAACAATGACACAGTTGCCGGTGAGCAGCCGCTTAGCGCAGAACCCCAGGTTCTTGCCGCACAAGCGAGCGCTCCCGCAGCCGAAGAGATGCCTTTTGTCCTTGTCGTCGAGCCACAGGCTCCGGCATGGGCACAGCAAATAGTTTGATTCCTTCAAACAGGAGAACTTCCCAATGAGCAAGAAGAAGCGTAGAAAGTAGCCCATCAGTCAAGTATGTATCAGTTTGTGGATAACATCATGTACAGAAAACGGCCAAACGGCGTGAAATTGAAGTGTATTTGCCGGGAAGATGGGCTAAAGCTGTTGGCGGAGATACACGGAGGCATATGTGGCTCTCACATAGGATCAAGGGCACTTGCCGGCAAAGCATTCCGACAAGGCTTCTATTGGCCCACTGCACTCCAGGATGCGACTGAGCTAGTAACCAAGTGTGAAGCATGCCAGTTCCATTCAAAGAACATACATCAGCCAGCTCAAGCTCTCCAAACAATCCCTCTCTCCTGGACCTTTTCGGTCCGGGGGCTCGATATCTTGGGCCCCTTCCCCCGTGCTGCCAGGGGCTTTGATTTCTTGTATGTCGCAATTGACAAGTTCACAAAGTGGCCTAAAGTGGAGCCGGTGAGGAAGGTGACAGCGCAATCAGCCGTCAAGTTCTTCAAAGGATTAGTTTGCCGTTTCGGGGTTCCTAACAGAATCATCACCGATAACGGCACACAATTTACGAGCCGCACCTTCATGCAGTATATCCAAGACCTTGGCAACAAGATCTATTTTGCGTCCGTTGCTCACCCGAGAAGCAACGGCCAGGTGGAAAGGATGAATGCGGAAGTGCTGTGTGGCCTCAAGACAAGAACCTTTGACAAGCTGCGCAAGTGTGGAAGACACTGGATTGATGAGTTGCCAACGGTTCTTTGGTCACTCAGAACGACACCAAATCGCGCTACCGGCCAAACACCCTTCTCCCTAATCTATGGTGCAGAAGCGGTACTCCCCACGGAACTCATATACGGGTCACCTCGAGTGCTCGCTTAAGATGAAGTTGAGCAAGAGTAGCTGCGGCAAGACGACGCATTGCTCCTTGAGGAAGATCGTCTTTGGGCGGCTGTGCGAGCTGCACGCTACCAGCAAGCCTTGCGTCGCTACCATGGCCACAAAGTGCGTGCCCGAAGCCTTGAGGAAGGCGACCTTATTCTTCGGCGCGTTCAGTCTACCAAGGGATCAAACAAGTTGACGCCGAAGTGGGAAGGCCCTTATCGGGTGGCACGAGTCACTAGACCTGGCGCAGTTCGTCTGGAGACCGAAGATGGCACCCCAGTGCAAAACTCATGGAATATTGAGCATCTTCGCAAGTTCTATCCTCCCGGCAACCCCTTTTGTACAAGCTTTGTCGGCAAGACATGTAACCCTCTGTACAAAGCCAGGCGTAGATCCTGTGCATAATAAAGCTAAGTATTTCGCAACTCCTTGTACATATTCTTTCTATATGTGATACATGTGATGATTGTGACTTACACCTTAGTTTGTGTGGAGCGACTGTTGGACCGTCAAGGTTCCCAACCCACTCTTTTTCTCTTCTTTCTTCTTAAAAGGACAGAAGGATCCCTCGCGCGCAAGTCTCCCGGGGGGGTGGAGATGGGTACCATTTCTAATGACATTCAAGAGATCATTTCGTACAACAAGAGAAGCAACGCAAGGAAAAGCTAAGTTGAAAAACTTTGAAAACTTTTCCTTGTTACATTCGCAATTTCCCTTGAACAATTCTATGCTCTGTATGAGAAACCTGCACGCGAGAGGAACCTTGTCGCGATCGGTCTGCACTCTAGCTTGCCTCGAGTCCGCTCGGCAAACCTAGCAGCTGCATTCTGACCCGACAAGTTACCTTGCCGGCGGCGGCACTTCCAGCAGGCTGCTAAGGACCCGTTCCTCGAAGCGCTCGCGGCAAGTGTGCGCACCGGCAAGCTTCCAATGAGCGTAGGGAACACAATCATACAAAGGCAAAATAAAACAAGGGAAACAACATGCATTTATTTAAACCCGGCAAACACTAGATATTCGTTGAAAAGGTACCCAATTACATTTTCATCGGCCCTTTGCCAGGGTTTATCTCGAGTGGGAAGAGGGCAGAAGGGGCGCCTAGGCGGTGTCCGGCTTGTTCCTGGAAGGCCAGATGATGGTGCTGCCGGCGATCAGCCAGACTCTTTCGCTGTCGTCCTCAATCTTCACGCCAGGAGAGCCGTCGTCATCGCCGTCATCATCGTCATCCTCAGTATCGCTGGAGGAAGCGGTGTCGCTGTCGCTCGAGCTCTCCGCGCAGCACTCCAGACGAGCGCTTGAAGCCCCGAAGAACTTCATGACGAGCGTGTCTGGTCCATCCAGCCTAAAGTGAAGGAGGTGTCCCTGCCCCAGACAACGGGCACGGGCAAAGGATTTCCACCCGCGCGTGAGGTACATGATGTCGTTGTTGGAAGTCTCAACGGTCACCCGGACCGAGCCGTTCCAGCAACCGTCCACGCGCAGCCATAAGCCGTGCAGGTGGCGGCCTTCCATCTCCCTAGCAAAAGGGCGAGGGAGCCGCAGCCAGCTCCGCGGCTGGTCGCACAGCTCCAAGACGAACTCTTCCGCCGTATCCACCGTGTGGCCTTCTGCCAGTGGAGGAAGGGCCAAAGACGGAGCGGCAAGCGCCCCGACGTGGCCGCCCCAACCACGGGCGCCGCATTGCCCACGGCCACGGGCCGCGGCCCTCCCTTGAGCACTGGAGCCAGCCTCCGCAGCTGCAGCCGAAGCATGAGCTTGGAGCCAAGAGGAAGCTCTCGCCGCGGTGGCGGAAGCACGACCGTGACCCCTTCCCCTCGCCATACCGTCGTCGGATGCGGAGGAAGAAGATACAAGAAAGAGGCAACAGTCGCTGGAGATTGAGGCAGAAAGAGATGAGTGAGCATCGCATCCCGCAGTCCCCTCTTTATAGGGGGAGTACGGGAGGCTGGCTCCTCACCGTCTTCGGGCGGCCGCCCACGTTCGCCAATCCCACGACCTGCGCTCTGGCCGGGTGCATCACTCCAACGGCCGCCCTTCTCCACCAATCCGCTGCCTTGCATGCATGCAAGTGCACGTGATGGGGAGGCGCAGAAAAAGGAGGAGTAAAGACGGACATGGCAGTTATCATTTGCCACGCGTGGCCGTGTGCTGGTACAGTTTGAACCCGCGGCGCTCCACCTATGAGCGCACCAAGCAGCCGCCCGTTCGACGGCAAGGGTTGCCGGAAGACGACCGAGAACACACCCGAATTCAGATTAATGAGGAGGCAAAGAAGATCTCAAAGAGAGAGGATAACCATCATGACAAAAATTACAGCGGCAGTTTCCCGCCGCGTGTCTGTGCATTGTTTGGGCCTAGCCCAACCACACTTCGAACGCGCGTATGGCCCAGGCCCGGGGGCTCCTGTCAGTGTATAAAACATGGGTATTTTATACCCTGACTTATGCACAGATAGTGGCAGCCTCCTTGCTAGCCAAGCCTTGCCGGGAACCGTCAAAACCAAGATTCAGAGTCCAGTCACGGAAGCTACCAGAAAGAAGCTCAAGACACAGCACTCGACCAGTACCGAAGATGAAGACATTCCTTGCCAGCAAGGCTAAGCCGGCAAGGTGAGGACCCGGCAAGATCCGTACCGGCAAGCTCCTGCCAGCCCTCCAGCGCTCCACCTCACCGCACAGGTGTTCGCTAGTGGGTGAGGTGTCGACCGCGCGGGCCGGTTGGTAAGGCTTATCGGGCATGTGTCAGCACGCTAGGACAGGATTTGCTTCTAATGACACACGTCCGGGAGGCGTGTCAGGATAATACGAGGTAGCTGGGCAAGCAGTGCAGAAACCTTGCCGGGACTACCTCCCCACATGACACCTAATGGCGCATTTAATGCCTTTGTCCTAAACTGGCAGAGTTAGGTATGATAGCACTGTTTGCTATCTAATCGCTATGTAATTACTGTTTTGCCACTATGGTAACCCCTTGAGCTATAAAAGGAGGGCCAAGGCAACAGTTAGAGGGGGGGACCCCTTTTCAAACACAAGCACGCCTCGTGTAGCTGCTCCTCCCACCTTGCCGGGAGAAGCGCTCCTTGTACTGTGCTCCCACACCATTAATACACCAAAAGCAGGAGTAGGGTTTTACGCTTCTCTGTGGCCCGAACCTGGGTAAAATCCCTTGCGCCCTCCATTGTTCATGCTCTTTGTGCACGTCGATCTCCCCCGCCGAACCACAAGGGGTTGCATGGCCCCATAGATGGTCGTCACACCACGACACCTATTTATGATGATTATATTGATGAAAGTGGGTTTGGAAGAGTGTCAACTCTAGGTACTAATGATCCCACTATTTTGGAGGGTGTTGATTCTTATGGCAATAATTATGAATGTGGATTTGGAGAGGTCATGACTTTATTTAGTGGCGAATCCACTATTTTGGAAGAGATTTCAATTGATTATGACAACAAAGTTGCCATCTATGATGATTATTGTGATGACATGTATGTTATAAAGAATAATGATAACTATGAAACTTTTCATCATGATTTTAATTTTCAATTGGATTATGCCAATCAAGTATCTCATGATAGTTATTTTGTTGAGTTTGCTCCCACTATTATGAATGAGAAGAAAATTGCTTATGTGGAGAGTAGTAAAAATTCTATGCTTGTGGATCATGAAAAGAATGATTTATGTGAAAATTATATTGTTGAATTTCTTCATGATGCTACTGAAAATTATTTGGAGAGAGGAATATATGCTTCTACATATTTCAACAACATCAAGTTTCCTCTCTTTATGTTGAAAGTTTTGAAGGCATGCTTGTTTTGCCTTCCTATGCTAGTTGATTCTTGCTCCCATAAAGAGTTTGCTCGCAAAATCCCTATGCATAGGAAGTGGGTTAGGCTTAAATTTGCTTGTCATATGATTAATGATGCTCTCTTTATGTTCCAATTCTTTACTTTTATGCGAGCATCATTGAAATCAGCATGCCTAGCTAAAAAGGCATTAAAGAAAAGCGCTTGTTGGGAGACAACCCAACATTAACCCCTACTGTTTTTTTATGTTCAAATGATTACGCTACTGTGTTAATCATGTTTTATATGTTTTCTTTCAATAATGTGCCAAGTAAAGCCTTTGGGATAGTGTGGATACTTGTTGGTTCGATTCTGTGCAAAAACAGAAACTTTTGTGTCCAGTGCTGGAATTTCTATTCTGTACTGGAGCGTGAGAAAATTCTGAAATTTTTAAAGAGCATTGGGTTAAAAAAATTATGTTTTCCTAATTTTTAAGAATTTTTGGAGTTACATAAGTACGGTTTTTAAATCGCTCACTACATGATGTTCTGTTTTTGACAGATTCTGTTTTCGGTGCATATTTTGCTTGTTTTAGTGTTTCCATAGCTTATATTGAGTAATATAAATTGTGGAAATGATAGAATAAAGTAGTAATTATGTGATAAAAATTATGTAACTTGTCTTGACAGTACCTAAGTGGATGATTTATTTCTATCATACTAACCTATCTCACATGATCCGTTAAGTTTTATGTGATTGAAGTTTTCAAGTTTTGGGTGAGATATCGATATGAGGAGAATAAGGAGTGGCAAGACCCTAAGCTTGGGGATTCCCAAGCACCCCAAGGTAATACTCAAGGAAGACTCAAGCGTCTAAGCTTGGGGATGCCCCGGAAGGCATCCCCTCTTTCGTCTTCAACATTATCGGTAACCTTACTTGGAGCTATATTTTTATTCGTCACATGATATGTGTTTTGCTTGGAGCATCATTTTATTTTAGTTAGATTTGCTTGCTGTTATAAATATTCATGTTTTGTATCTTTTAGTTCAATAAAATGCCAATTATAGCCTTTACCATGCTCGGTTTGCAAGTTCATGTGTTGCTGTTTGAAAACAGAAAGTTTTCTGTTATGTCCAGAATATTCCTGAATAGTCAGAACATGATAAAAATCTGAAATTTTTACAAAGTAAGAATGCATGAGTTCTATGTCACTTGGTAATTTTTCAGAATTTTTGGAGTTAGGGAAGTATGAATTCTTATTCACCCTTTACAGACTGTTTTGTTTAGACAGATTTCGGTTATAGTTACATTGTTTGCATATGTTGCTTGTTTAATGTTTAAATTTGTGGATAGGAGTATTAAATATGCAGAGGCATTTAGTATGCAATTTTCAATTATAATTTTAGTGATCTGTTACAGTAGAGAATGTTAAGGTTTTGAGTTGATTTATACTAACTTATCTCACGAGTTCTTGTTGAGTTTTGTGTGGATGAAGTTTTTAAGATTTAGGAGAAGCCATGATATGAGAGGAATTAAGGAGACACAAGATCTCAAGCTTGGGGATGCCCAAGGCACCCCAAGATAACATTCCAAGAAGTCTCAAGCAACTAAGCTTGGGGATGCCCCGGTTGGCATCCCACCTTTCTTCATCAACACCTATCGGTTAGCCTAAGTTTTTACTTGTTCACGTGTTATGTGCTATTCTTGGAGTGTCCTTTTATTTTCGTTTTGTTTGTTGTTTGAATAAAATTATCAAGATCTGAGATTTTAAATGAGAGAGAGTCCTCACATAGCTACCTATTTACTTAACTACTCATTTGGTCTTCACTTATATCTTTTTGGAGTAGTTTGTCATTTACTCTTGTTCTTCACTTATATCCTATGAGTAAGTTTTTGAATGAATTGAATATCATAAAATTGAAATTATATGTGCTTCATATGCTTGTATCATGTCTAGTAGTAGTTTCACATTTGGGTTAGAAAGTGAAATCTATTGAAGCTTGACAATCACAATATTGGTCATACAAGCAATTCATGAATGATTAGTATAAGGAAGAGAACTTTCACATATAAATATATTATCTTGGACATCTTTTATGATTGTGAATACCCATTAATTATTTTCAAACTTGAGCAAATTAGTAGAAGTTGGACAAGGAAGACAACGTAATGAGTTATGTTTGCGTATATTTGCATAGAAGTTATATTGTTATGGATCCTCCAACATGTGGTGCTTGCCCCCTATCCTTTGCTAGCCAAAAATCCGCACTAAGTAGAGATACTACTTGTGCATCCAAAAACCCTTAAACCTAGTTTCTTGCCATGAGAGTCCACTATATCTACCTATGGATTTAATAAGATCCTTCAAGTAAGTTGTCATAGGTGCAAAAGCAATAAAAATTGCTCCTACATATGTATGATCTTTTATTGCAAGGGAAAATAAGCGTTGTACAAACTTGTGATGGTAAAGAAATAAAAGCGACGGACTGCATAATAAAGGTTGCTATCACAAGGGGCAATATAACATGACGTTCCTTTGCATTAAGGGCTTCCACATCCAAAAATCAAAAGTGCATGACAACCTCTGCTTCCCTCTGCGAAGGGCCTATCTTTTACTTTATGTATTTATTTTTATGCAAGATCAATAGTATCCCTTCTCATTTCAACCTCAATTATTCTTTAGTTGGCAAGCATCATGTGGTGGGGAAGATCCAGCCACATATGGCCAGTCAAATATATTTGATCATGAATTATTATTGTTGACAATTATCTCTATGATAAATAAGTTGGGAGGCAAAACATTAAGCCCCTATCTTTCTCTGTGTTTGATGGATGCTATTTGTTCTAAAAATATGCTTTGAGTACTAGCAATCATAGAAGACTATATGATAATTGAGTATGTGGGGCTCTTACTTAGACTTTGTTGAAATTAAGTTGAATTGCAATTGTTTGGTGACTTAGAACATAGGTTGTTAAGTTTCAAGAGAATGCATTGTTTGAACCATAACATATGAATTGATTGCTACTTTATCATGATGAGTTTTATGAGAAAGAGTTGCTGTTATGATGCTAGGAAAAGTGATTGAAATTATCATTGATCAAACTTATGCACTATGCTAGCATTCACACTTCATAAATTATTTCTTTTATCATTTACCTACTCGAGGACGAGCAGGAATTAAGCTTGGGGATGATGATACATCTCCAACGTATCTATAATTTATGAAGTATCCATGCCATGTTTACAACAATTTTATATGGTTTTGGTATGATTTGATTAGAACTAACCCGGACGCTGTTTTCAGCAGAACTACCGTGGTGTTGTTTTTTGTGCAGAAATAAAAGTTCTCGGAATTGGACGAAACTTTTTGATGATTTTTTTTGGACCAAAAGAGACCCCCGAAGCTTCATGGAAGGACCAGAAGCCTTACGAGGTGCTCACAAGCCACCATCGCGCGCCAGGGCGGGGGGTATGGCATGGTGATGCCTCGTGGGCCCATCTTAGCCATCTTCGCGTGATTCCAACGCAAAAAAATCTTATAAATAGAGAAACCCCCAGAAATAACCCTAGAACTTCGAGTCCGCCATTGAAAGCCTCTGTACCTCCACAATCTCATCTACAGCCCTTTTCCGGCACCCTGCCGGAGGGGGAAATCATCACCGGAGGCCATCTTCATCATCCCGGCGGTCTCCATGACAAGGAGGGAGTAGTTCACCCTCGAGGCTAGGGGTATGTACAAGTAGCTATGTGTTTGATCTCTCTCTCTCGTGGTCTTGATTTGGCACGATCTTGATGTACCGCGAGCCTTGTTAATATAGTTGGATCATATGGTGTTTTTCCCCTCTCTATCTTGTTGTGATGAATTGAGTTTTTACCTTTGAGGTTTCACTATTATCGGATTGAATACTTTTATGGATTTGAGAACACTTGATGTATGTCTTGCATATGGATACCCGTGGTGACAATGGGGTGTTCTATTGATTCACTTGATATATGTTTTGGCACTCAACTCGCGGATTCCTGAGGTGACATTGGGGTAATCTATGCATAGGGGTTGATGCACGTTTTCGTCCTACTTTCTCCGGTAGAAATCTTGGGGCACTCTTTAAAGTTCTTTGTGTTGGATTGAATATTATGAATCTGAAGTTGTTTGATGCGTATCATATAATTAACTCATGGATACTTGTGGTGACATTGGAGTATCTAGGTGACATTAGAGTTGGTTGATGCGTATCATATGGTGTTATTCTAGTACGAACTCTAGGGCTGTTTGTGATACTTATAGGAATAGCTCAATAGATTGATCGGAAAGGATAGCTTTGAGGTGGTTTCATACCCTACAAACAATTTCATCTTATGTTCTCCGCTAGATAAGAACTTTGGAGTGATTCTTTGTCGCACGTTGAGGGATTGTTATATGATTCAATTATGTTAGCACTGTTGAGAGGTTGCACTAGTGAAAGTATGAACCCTAGGCCTTGTTTTTATGCATTGCAATACCGTTTGTGCTCACTTTTATCGTTTGCTACCTTGCTGTTTTTATTTATTCAGATTATAAAAATATATTTCTACTATCCATACTACACTTGTATCACTATCTCTTCGCCGAACTAGTGCACCTATACAATTTGCCATTGTATTGGGTGTGTTGGGGACACAAGAGATTTCTTGTATTTGATTGCAGGGTTGTTTGAGAGAGACCATTGATGTCTACTACACAACTTATTCTTGTAGACTCGTGTTGGGCCTCCAAGCGCAGAGTTTTGTAGGACAGTAGCAATTTTCCCTCAAGTGGATGACCTAAGGTTTATCAATCCGTGGGAGGTGTAGGATGAAGATGGTCTCTCTCAAACAACCCTACAACCAAATAACAAAGAGTCTCTTGTGTCCCCAACACACCCAATACAATGGTAAATTGTATAGGTGCACTAATTCGGCGAAGAGATGATGATACAAGTGTGGTATGGATAGTAGATATACGTTTTTGTAATGCGAACAATAAAAAACAGCAAGGTAGCAAGTAGTAAAACGGAGCACAAACGGTATTGCAATGCTTAGAAACAAGGCCTAGGGTTCATACTTTCACTAGTGCAATCTCTCAACAATGTTAACATAATTGGATCATATAACCATCCCTCAACGTGCGATAAAGAATCACTCCCAAGTTCCTATTAGCAGAGAACATAAGATAGAAATTGTTTGTAGGGTATGAAACCACCTCAAAGTTATCCTTTCCGATCAATCTATGGAGCTATTCCTATAAGTGTCACAAACAGCCCTAGAGTTCGTACTAGAATAACACCATATGATACACATCAACCAACCCTAATGTCACCTAGATACTCCAATGTCACCACAAGTATCCGTGAGTTGATTATACGATATGCATTAAACAACTTCATAATCATAATATTCAATCCACACAAAGAACTTCAAGGAGCACCCCAAAGTTTCTATCGGAGAAAAGATAATGAAAACGTGCATCAACCCCTATGCATAGACTACCCCAATGTCACCGCGGGAATCCGCGAGTTGAGTGCCAAAACATATATCAAGTGAATCAATATAATACCCCATTTTCACCACGGGTATTCATATGCAAGACATGCATCAAGTGTTCTCAAATCTGAAATATTCAATCCGACAATAACGAAACCTCAAAGGAAAAAAGATTCGATTCATCACAACAAGGATAGAGAGGGAAGAAACACCATATGATCCAACTATATTAAGAAAGCTCGCGATACATCAAGATCGTGCCAAATCAAGAACACAAGAGAGAGAGATCAAACACATAGCTACTGGTACAAACCATCAGCCCCGAGGGTGAACTACTCCCTCCTCGTCATGGAGACCGCCGGGATGATGAAGATGGCCTCCGGTGATGCTTTCCCCCCTCCAGCAGGGTGCCGAAAAAGGCCTGTAGATGAGATCGTGGAGGTACAGAGGTTTGCGGCGGCGTAAAAACTCATCTAGGTTAACTTTCGGGGGTTTCTGAATATATATGATTTTTCAGCGTTGGAATCACGCAAAGAGGTGCCAATGGGGGCCCACAAGGCACCAGGGCGCGCCTGGGGGGGCAGGCGCGCCCACGTGGCTCGTGGGGCCCCTGTGGCTCTTCTGCTGCTCCTCCAAAGCTTCCTAGGTCTGTTTCCTTCCAGAAAAAATCGTCAAAAAATTTCGCTACATTTGGACTTCATTTGATATGGATTTTCTGGAAAACCAAAAACAAGCAGAAAACAGCAACTGGCACTGGGCACTAGGTCATTATGTTAGTCCATAAAAATCATATAAAAGCCATATAAAAGTGCACCAAAATCATACAAAACTATAATAAACATGGCATGAATACTTCATAAATTATAGATACGTTGGAGACGTATCAGCATCCCCAAGCTTAATTCCTGCTCGTCCTCGAGTAGGTAAATGATAAAAGAAATAATTTATGAAGTGTGAATGCTAGCATAGTGCATAAGTTTGATCAATGATAATTTCAATCACTTTTCCTAGCATCATAACAGCAACTCTTTCTCATAAAACTCATCATGATAAAGTAGCAATCAATTCACATGTTATGGTTCAAACAATGCAATCTCTTGAAACTTAACAACCTATGTTCTTAGTCACCAAACAATTGCAATTTAACTTAATTTCAACAAAGTCTAAGTAAGAGCTCCACATACTCAATTATCATATAGTCTTCTATGATTGCTAGTACTCAAAGCATATTTTTAGAACAAATGGCATCCATCGAACACAGAGAAAGATAGGGGCTTAATGTTTCGCCTCCCAACTTATTTATCATAGAGATAATTGTCAACAATAATAATTCATGATGAAACATATTTGACTGGCCATATGTGCCTGGATCTTTCCCCTTCACATGATGCTTGCCAACTAGAGAATAATTGAGGTTGAAATGTGAATGAATACTTATTGACTCTTGCATAAAAGTAAATACATAAAAGTAAAAGATAGACCCTTCGCAGAGGGAAGCAGAGGTTGTCATGCGCTTTTTATTTTTGGATGCACAAGCCCTTAATGCAAAGGAACGTCATGTTATATTGCCCCTTGTGATAGCAACCTTTATTATGCAGTCCGTCGCTTTTATTTCTTTACCATCACAAGTTCGTACAACGCTTATTTTCCCTTACAATAAAAGATCATACATATTTTAGGAGCAATTTTTATTGCTTTTTGCACCGATGACAACTTACTTGAAGGATCTTATTCAATCCATAGGTAGGTATGGTGGACACTGATGGCAAGAAGCTGGGTTTAAGGGTTTTTGGATGCACAAGTAGTATCTCTACTTAGTACGAATTTTTGGCTAGCAAAAGATCCTAAGCAAGCACCACATGTTGGAGGATCCATAACAATATAACTTCTATGCAAATATACCCAAACATAACTCATTACGTTGTCTTCCTTGTCCAACGTCAACTACTTGATCAAGCTTGAAAATAATTAATGGGGGCTCACAATCATAGAAGATGTCCAAGATAGTCTATTTATATGTGAAATTTCTCTTCCTTCAAAATTCTTTCATGAATTGTTCAAGTGACCAATGCTATGTTTGTTAACTTTCAGTAAATTTTACCACTTATACTTCTTGTATGTGAAGTCACTACTCCCCATGGGACAAGCATATGAAGCATATAAATTTCAACTTTATGATA
The DNA here is from genome assembly GCA_039707655.1 of Elymus sibiricus. Taxonomy (NCBI): domain Eukaryota; kingdom Viridiplantae; phylum Streptophyta; class Magnoliopsida; order Poales; family Poaceae; genus Elymus; species Elymus sibiricus. The sequence goes on along the minus strand of CM077668.1, from coordinate 321,522,659 downwards.
TTCAATTCATTCAACAATTTACTCATCGGATATAAGTGAAGAACGAGAGTAAATGATAAACTACTCCAAAAAGATATAAGTGAAGATCAAATGAGTAGTTAAGTAAATAGGTAACTATGTGAGGACTCTCTCTCACTTAAAAATTTAAGATCTTATGTATTTTATTCAAACAGCAAAGAAAACAAAATAAAATGACATTCCAAGAATAGCACAACTCATGTGAAGAAGCAAAAACTTAGGCTCAACCAAGACTAACCGATAATGTTGATGAAGAAAGGTGGGATGCCTACCGGGGCATCCCCAAGCTTAGATGCTTGAGACTTCTTGAAATATTATATTGGGATGCCTTGGGCATCCCCAAGCTTGATCTTCTGTGTCTCCTTAATTCCTCTCATATCACGGTTTCCCTAAATGTTAAATACTTCATCCACACAAAACTCAACAAGAACTCGTGAGATAAGTTAGTATAAATCAACTCAAAACCTTAACATTCTCTACTGTAGCAAATTACTAAAATTATAATTAAACATTGCATACTAAATGCCTCTGCAAATTTAATACTCCTATCAACAAATAGAAACATTAAACAAGCAAACATATGCAAACAATGCAACCATAACAGCAATCTGCCAAAACAGAACAGTCTGTAAAGGGGGATTTAAAATTCATACTTCCCTAACTCCAAAAATTCTGAAAAATTACCACGTGACATAGAACTCATGCATGATTACTGTGTAAAAATTTCAGATTTTTATCATGTTGTGACTATTCAGGAATATTCTAGACATAACAGAAAACTTTCTGTTTTCAAACAGCAACACATGAACTTGCAAATTGAGCATGGTAAAGGCTATAATTGGCATTTTATTGAACTAAAAGATACAAAACATGATTATTTATAGCACCAAGCAAATATCAACAGAATAAAATGACACTCCAAGCAAAACTCATATTATGTGACGAATAAAAATATAGCTCCGAGTGAGGTTACCGATAGTGTTGAAGACGAAAGAGGGGATGCCTTCCGGGGCATCCCCAAGCTTAGTTGCTTGGGTCTTCCTTGAGTATTACCTTGGGGTGCCTTGGGCGTCCCCAAGCTTAGGGTCTTGCCGCTCCTTATTCTCCTCATATCGATATCTCACCCAAAACTTGAAAACATCAATCACACAAAACTTAACGGAACTTCGTGAGATAGGTTAGTATGATAAAAATAAATCATCTACTTAGGTACTGTCAAGACAAGATTCATAATTGTTCTCACATAATTCCTACTGTATTATATCATTTCCACAATTTATATTACTCAATATAAGCTATGGAAACACTAAAACAAGCAAACTATGCATCGAAAACAGAATCTGTCAAAAACAGAACAGCGTGTAGTAAGCGATTTAAAAACCATACTTTTGTACCTCCAAAAATTCTGAAAAATTAGGGAAACGTAAAAAATTTGTAACCCAATACTGTGTAAAAATTTCAGAATTTTTTAATGCTCCAGTACAGAATAGAAATTCCATCACTCTACGCAAAAGTTTCTGTTTTTGCACAGAATCAAATCAACAAGCATCCACACTATCCCAAAGGCTTTACTTGGCACATTATTGAAAGAAAACTTATAAAACATGATTAATACAGTAGCTTAATCATGTGGACACACAAAAACAGTAGGTATAAGTATTGGGTTGTCTCCCAACAAGCATTTTTCTTTAATGCCTTTTAGCTAGGCATGATGATTTCAATGATGCTCACATAAAAGTAGAGAATTGAAACACAAAGAGAGCATCATGAAGCATATGACTAGCACATTTAAGCCTAACCCACTTCCTATGCATAGGGATTTTGTGAGCAAATAGTTTATGGGAGCAAGAATCAACTAGCATAGGAAGGCAAAACAAGCATGACTTCAAAACTTTCAACATAAAGAGAGGAAACTTGATGTTGTTGAAATATGTAGAAGCATATATTCCTCTCTCAAAATAATTTTCAGTAGCATCATGAAGAAATTAAACAATATAGCTATCACATAAAGCATTATTTTCATGATCCACAAGCATAGACTTTTTATTACTCTCCACATATGCAAATTTTTTCTCATTCATAAAAGTGGGAGTATCATATGAAACTCGAATACTATAAATTGTTTCCACATTAAAAGAGTAATGTTCAGAAAAAGGGTAATCATAATTATGACAAGTTTTATAAATATAATCATCACTACTTTTTATAACATAAGTATCATCACAATAATCATCATAAGTAGGAGGCATGCAATCATCATAACAAATTTGATCATTCAAAGTAGGGGGACTAAAAAGATCATCTTCATTAAGCATAGCATCCCCAAGCTTGGGACAAAGATTAATTGTAGCAAATAAATTCTCAAACATGTCATTCTCATCAAACATATCATCCCCAAGCTTGTTGGTTTGCATATCATTAGCATTATCACTATTATCATCAATAGTATGAATAGCACCAATAGTATAACAATTATTATCATATTCCTCCAAGTTGGTGCCATAAAATTTTCAAGATCATAAGAAGTATCATTATCTTCCCAATCATAATCATCACAACAAGCAATGGGCATAACAAAATCACCATCAAGTGTATCATCTTTCACAATTATTTTTGATTCATTCTCATGAGGTACAACAATAGTAGGAGCAACATTATTTGGGAGAGATACCTCTTTGCCACTACTTTTCCTTCTTTTATTTTTCTTTACCACATTATGTGTGGGTTTATTTAATTCTTCCGAGCTTCTTATTGAAGAGATTGGTTGGATAGGAAGCTCCTCCTCGTTACCTGTTTCATCATGAGAGAAAATAGGAGGGAAAGGGGGAATCTTTACCCTTTCATTAGTATTTCTTTTATATTCTATTTGTTTTCCCATTTTTCTATAGTTGGCAATATAAGCATTCTCCTTGCAATTTACCATACAAAACATATAAATTTCCTTTAGATTAGTTTCAATGTCATCCGTGAGAATGAATACTTCAAACCAACTATTCTTATGTGACAATTCCTCACACCCCAAGAATAGATAAAGCTCATTATATAGTTCGAGGGCGGTCGAGTCATTACAATATTTAGCCATGATTCGATCATGAAAAAGTATGCATTTAAAATTAAGGTGACCAACTTTATTGCAAAGTTCACAAGTAATAGGATAAAGAGAACATAATTTTGTAGCAAATTCATCTATCACTTTGAGCAAAAAATTGGTTCTATCATGTTTATGCTTCTTAAAATCTATCATCCCTATAAGGCATGTCTTCACAAACTTTATGCACTCCACAAAAATTGACATGCTTATAAGAAACATTTTTGTCATGACTAGTGCAATCATTATTAGTATTTTGGATATTCATAGAATTCATACTAACAACATTGCAATCATGCTCATCATTCACAGATTTTATGCCAAACATTTTATTGAATTCTTCTTCTATCAATTGAGCACAATTTTCCGATCCATAAATTTCAAGAAAGACATGATAAAGACGAATAATATGAGGCAATCTCAATTCCATTTTTTTTGTAGTTTTCTTTTATAAACCAAACTAGTGATAAAACAAGAAACTAAAAGATTCGATTGCAAGATCTAAAGATATACCTTCAAGCACTCACCTCCCCAGCAACGGCACCAGAAAAGAGCTTGATGTCTACTACACAACTTATTCTTGTAGACTCGTGTTGGGCCTCCAAGCGCAGAGTTTTGTAGGACAGTAGCAATTTTCCCTCAAGTGGATGACCTAAGGTTTATCAATCCGTGGGAGGTGTAGGATGAAGATGGTCTCTCTCAAACAACCCTGCAACCAAATAACAAAGAGTCTCTTGTGTCCCCAACACACCCAATACAATGGTAAATTGTATATGTGCACTAATTCGGCGAAGAGATGATGATACAAGTGTAGTATGGATAGTAGATATAGGTTTTTGTAATGCGAACAATAAAAAACAGCAAGGTAGCAAGTAGTAAAACGGAACACAAACGGTATTGCAATGCTTAGAAACAAGGCCTAGGGTTCATACTTTCACTAGTGCAATCTCTCAACATTGTTAACATAATTGGATCATATAACCATCCCTCAACGTGCGATAAAGAATCACTCCCAAGTTCCTATTAGCGGAGAGCATAAGATAGAAATTGTTTGTAGGGTACGAAACCACCTCAAAGTTATCCCTTCCAATCAATCTATTGAGCTATTCCTATAAGTGTCACAAACAGCCCTAGAGTTCGTACTAGAATAACACCATATGATACACATCAACCAACCCTAATGTCACCTAGATACTCCAATGTCACCACAAGTATCCGTGAGTTGATTATACGATATGCATCAAACAACTTCATAATCATAATATTCAATCCACACAAAGAACTTCAAGGAGCACCCCAAAGTTTCTATCGAAGAAAAGATAATGAAAATGTGCATCAACCCCTATGCATAGATTATCCCAATGTCACCGCGGGAATCCGCGAGTTGAGTGCCAAAACATATATCAAGTGAATCAATATAATACCCCATTGTCACCACGGGTATTCATATGCAAGACATACATCAAGTGTTCTCAAATCTGAAATATTCAATCCGACAATAACAAAACCTCAAAGGGAAAAGATTCGATTCATCACAACAAGGATAGAGAGGGAAGAAACACCATATGATCCAACTATATTAACAAAGCTCACGATACATCAAGATCGTGCCAAATCAAGAACACGAGAGAGAGAGAGATCAAACACATAGCTACTGGTACAAACCCTCAGCCCCGAGGGTGAACTACCCCCTCCTCATCATGGAGACCACCGGGATGATGAAGATGACCTCCGGTGATGCTTTCCCCCCTCTGGCAGGGTGCCTAAAAAGGGCTGTAGATGAGATCATGGAGGTACAGAGGTTTGCGGCGGCGTAAAAACTCATCTAGGTTAACTTTCGGGGGTTTCTGAATATATATGATTTTTCAGCGTTGGAATCACGCAAAGAGGTGCCACAGGGGGCCCACGAGGCACCAGGGCGCGTCTGGGGAGGGCAGGCGCGCCCAGGTGGCTCGTGGGGCCCCTGTGGCTCTTCTGCTGCTCCTCCGAAGCTCCTGGGTCTGTTTCCTTCCAGAAAAAATCGTCAAAAAACTTCGCTACATTTGGACTTCATTTGATATGGATTTTCTGGAAAACCAAAAACAAGCAGAAAACAGCAACTGGCACTGGGCACTAGGTCAATATGTTGGTCCATAAAAATCATATAAAAGCCATATAAAAGTGCACCAAAATCATACAAAACTATAATAAACATGGCATGAATACTTCATAAATTATAGATACGTTGGAGACGTATCAACCATCTTCATCCTACGCCTCCCACGGATTGATAAACCTTAGGTCATCCACTTGAGGGAAATTTGCTACTGTCCTACAAAACTCTACGCTTGGAGGCCCAACACGAGTCTACAAGAATGAGTTGTGTAGTAGACATCATGAAAGCGTAGGCATGGAGTAGCGATGGATATGGATGACATTCATTATGTAACAGTCAGAACCTATACCGATACACAATAGCTCCAATTCATCAATCATATGTAGGCATGTATTCCGTATATAGTCATACGTGCTTGCAGTAAGAACTTGCATAACATCTTTTATCCTACCCTCCGGTGGCAGCGGGGTCCTAATGGAAACTAAGGGTAATTAAGGTGCTCCTTTTAATAGAGAACCGGAACAAAGCATTAACACATAGTGAATACATGAACTCCTCAAATTACAGTCATCCCCGGATAGTATCCCAATTATTGTCACTTTGGGGTCTACGGATCGGAACAATAATAGGTGCATATAACTTGCAGATATGATCAAGAACTCAAATATATTCATGAAAACATAATAGGTTCAGATCTGAAATCATGGCACTCGAGCCCTAGTGACAAGCATTAAGCATAGCAAAGTCATAGCAACATCAATCTCAGAACATAGTGGATACTAGGGTTCAAGCCCTAACAAATTGACTCGATTACATGACGAATCTCATCCATCTCCATCTACCTCTAGCATGCCTATGATGAAATTACTCACTCCCAGTGGTGAGCATCATGAGGTTGTTGATGAAGAAGGGTTGTTGATGACGACGGCGACGATTTCCCCTCTCCGGAGCCCCGAACGGACTCCAGATCAGGCCTCCTGGTGAAGAATAGGAGGTGGCGGCGGCTCCGTATCGTAAAACGCGATGAAACTTTTTCTCTGATTTTTTTCTCAGGATGACGGTATATGTAGGCTTGGAATTAGGTCCAACGGAGGCTCGTGGGGCCCACAAGCTCACATGGCGCGCCCTGGGGGCGCCACCTCAGCTTGTGGCTTCATGGTGGGTCCCCTCCGGTAGTTCTTTGCACCAGTATTTTTTATATGTTCAAGAAAAAATCTCTGTAAAGTTTCGTCCAATTCCGAGAACTTTTATTTCTGCATAAGAAACAACACCAATGTAGTTCTGCCGAAAACAGCGTCAGTCCAGGTTAGTTCTATTCAAATCATGCAAATTAGAGTCCAAAACAAGAGCAAAAGTGTTTGGAAAAGTAGATATGTTGGAGACGTATCAACTCCTCCAAGCTTAACTCATTGCTTGTCCTTAAGCAATTCAGTTGACAAACTGAAAGTGAAAAAGAAAAATTTATACAAACTCATTTGTTCTTGCTGATGTATATAGGTTTATCTAGAGATCTGGTTTTCAGCAAAGATCATGAACTAACCACATATATGATATCAATGACATAATCAACTAGCGAGCAATAATACTATATCTCAAATATCGACACTTTGTTAAAACAACCATGATATAATATGACAGAATGGTATCTCCCTAGCCCTTTCTGAGACCGCCAAACATAAATGCAGAGCACCTCTGAAGTTCAAGCAACGACTAAACATTGTAATTCAGGGTAGAAAACATCCAGTCATGCTCACACCCAACATTAATTAGACCAAATGCGTATTAAACTAAGAATGACAATAGCGCTCTCAGTATTGGTGCTTGAATGAGAAGGTGATGACTCAACAACAAAAGTAAATAGATAGGCCCTTCGCAGAGGAAAGCAGAGATTTGTAGCGGTGCCAGAGCTCATTGTTTTAAAACAGAGATAAATTGCATTTTGAGTGGTGTAATTTTCAGACCATGATTTACAAGAGAGTTTCCAATATCTTCCATGCTAAACACGTTAATGGCAGTTCCCATGCAAAAGATTTTACTACCCCTCCACCATACTAACACAAACCATGGCTAACTGAATCCTCGGGTGCCTGCCTATAATCAACTGTCAAGGGGGGTGTTTTATATAAAGTAACGAAGGACTGGGCATCCCTATTACCAGCCTCCCTCAAGATTGACGAGCGAATAAACTCTCGTCACGAGTTAAACACACTTAGCATGGAAGATATTGACTACCCAACCTCTCCATGAGCTTTGGGGCACACAAAATAGATGTTTATTTGAAGATTTAGAGATGGCACATGCAAATTTACTTGGAACGGCAGAGTAATACCGTGTATAGGTAGATATGGTGGACTCTTATGGCATAACTTTGTTTCAGGATTTTGAATGCACAAGCAGTATTTCCGCTTAGTATAGGCGAAGGCTAGCAATAGATTGAGAAGCGACCAACTAGAGAGCGACAACGGTCCTAATCATGCATTTTGAATAATTAACATTGAACATGAGCATGAGGAGCATATAAAAACTCTGAACATAAATATCATGGAGGCATTATTGGGTTTGAATCAATTACATGCGTGAACATGTGCCAAGTCAAGCCACTTAAATTCTTCAGAGGAGGATACCATCCTAAGATACTACATCATAATCATTTTAATTCATGTTGACACACAAGATAACATAGTATCCACTCCTAGCTACTTAAGCATGGCATGAACAACTATGAACTCTAATCTTCATCATACACATGTTTACCCATAAACAAAAACAAGTAGAGTTCATACCAACTTTTCTTCACCACGATCACTTCATCAAATCATTTTCATTATTGTCTTTCACTTGCACGACCGAATGATGTGAAAAGTATAATAGTGCAAGTGTGTCGTGGTCTAAGCTGAAATCTGCAAACACTTTATACACAGGAGAAGACAATGAAGTATTTAGTCTTTTATTAGATCGACAGTAAAGCACATAACAACCTATTTTGGAAATTATTTTAGTTGTCTTCTCCTACTACGACTCAAGAAAAGAAAAGAAAATTAGAGAAACATGCTGAAATATTTTTGGAGGTTTTTTTTTGAAGAAAGCAAAATAATGAAGAAAAACGAAAAGCGAGAAAAATATTTACACCGAAGAACTCCCAACAAACAACAAAACAAGAAACAAGAAAAAAATTTGGGTTTTATTTTTTTATACTAGAAACTAACTAAAAGGAAAAGAAAAACCGAAAAGAAGCGAGAACTATTTTTGGGATTTTTCAAAGTTTTTCAAACACACAAAAAAAGACAAAAAGAAAGTGAAACATGGATATACAAAGAAAACGATGAACACTGACAAGTGTAATGAATGTGTGAATGCATGAATAAAATGTTGGTGAGAATATGTACCCCCCCCCCAAAGTTTAGGCTTTTGGACTAACTTGGTTGGTGTCAATCGAAAAATCCCTCAGGTCTAGGTAGGAACTGAGTCGGTGGTCGGAACCGGTCATCCCATGGGTGGACCTCCTCTGCTGCCGCCAACTCATTCCTGTAGGCTATGATGTCCTCCGGCATAATAATGTATCCACCCCTGACATTAACATCAAACAAAGAGGGTGCAGGTAAAGTAATAATAGCATAGGTACCCTGACTGAACACCAGGTTATACTGATAAAATGGGGCTCCCTTGTTAATAAAATCATGGCGAGTCATGCATTTATAGTTTAAGTATTTCTTAGGTAACAGACGATCCTCATTAAGTCTGAATGCAACATTAAAATGTCTAGCAAGGCGAGTAGCATAAATACCACCATAAATAACACCCTTGGTCCTGCTAGTATGCAGACGGCGTGTAATGATAGCTCCCAAACTATGGCTCCTACTACCGAAAAGTGCACTATGCAAAATAGTGAGATCAGGGGCACTAAGCATTCCACTCTCCAACCTAGCAGTCACACACCTCCCAGTAAATAAAGCAAAGTAACGCAAAGCAGGAAAATGCAAACTGACAGCTCTAGCATGAGAAACACCCCTAGTCTCTCCCACATTTACAGTCTGCAGGAATCCCTCAAACTCACTGGGTCCAGGCTCACTCATATCACCCTCAGCAGGAATCATGCAAATACGATAGAAATCAGCAAAAGATATTTCAAAGGTTTGATCATAGAGATGAAATGAAACGCTAGGCACATCCTGTTTAGGCATGAATCTAAAATTTTGCACAAAAGTATCGGTGAGGAGTTGGTGCTGATCACACTCATCTGTGAGGAAGGAAGTAAATCCGGTGTTCTCCACAAATTGTACGAAGTTGTGTTGAAAACCAAAGTGTTGCGCGGCTACTCGCATGGCCTTACCTCGGTGTCATGAGGAAGGTTATACCTGGTTGCTTTGCGAAGTTCCCTCGGAATTCCGGCTTGAAGAACCCCTAAGCATCCTTCTAAACATCTTTCTTTTTCTGAATTTTTTCTTAAAAATTTAGACAAATTATAAAAAATGAACAAAACTCAACAAAATTGGTAGCAACTACTCCCACAAGTGTCTAGAGGCTATATCATGAATCGAAACTACATATGACCAAGTAAATTCAACATGCAAGCTCATTTTCATGGTCACCAACAGCAGCAAAATAAAAAATATATAAACCACTAGAACAAAAACTAATTGGAGCATTGGAGGAGTCACATACCAAGGAGCAATTACTTCGAAAAGTTTCGGAAACGGAGCTCCGAGCAAGGAGATCAAAAAATTTGCGAAAACGAGCAAGAACTCGAGCAAGAGAGCAAGATTGATTTTTTTTTTGAGGTGGAAGAAGGCTGTAGTCATGGGCTACTAGTGAGTGGGGTCCTGTGAGACCCACAAGCTCACATGGCGCACCCAGGGGGCAGGCGCGCCACCTGAGCTTGTGGCTCACTGGTGCAACCCCCCTGGGTTGTTTTCAGCGCCAAAAATTCTTATTTATTGCACAAAATCATACTAAATTTTCAGGACATTCTGAGAACTTTTATTTTCGTGACATTTTTATTGCATAGAAATTCAAAAAACAGGATAAACAGGGCATTCTAATGCATTAAACTTTATTCAAAACTAAAAATAACAGAGGGTAAACTAAAGTTACAGAAAGTTGTGCTTACGGAATTCATAGACCATATGCTCCTCAAATATAATCCTTTAACAAGGTTGATCAAGTCTTATTAACGAACTATCTTCGAGTGGCATAAAACCGAAGGATCTTTGTATAGCACTAAGTTACCTCAACTTCGATAGACATGGTTCCAATCATAATAGTTTGATATTTCTTTTTGGGAACCAGAAGAGGAAATTCAAAGTCTCCAATAGTGATAGTCATAATTTTTTCAATGGAATTGAGACTTTTTATTTTATTAGACTTCCTTGAAAAATAAACTGTATGCTCATTGCTATTAACATGAAAAGTGACCTTGCTTTTATTACAATCAATAACAACCCCTGTAGTATTAAGAAAAGGTCTTCCAAGGATAACTGACATATTTTCATCCTCGGGCATATCAAGAATAACAAAGTCTGTTAAGATAGTAACATTAGCAACCACAACAGGAACATCCTAACAAATACCAACAGGGATAGCGGTAGACTTGTCAGCCATTTGCAAGGAAATTTCAATGGGAATCAACTTATTCAAATCAAGTCTTTTATAAAGAGAGAAGGGCATAACACTAACACCAGCTCCTAAATCACATAAAGCAATTTTAACATAATTATTCTTAATAGAGCATGGTATAGTACGTATCCCTGGATCTCCTTGATTTTCAGGTATTTTTCTTTGAAAGAATAGTTTGCAAGCATAGTAGCAATTTCAGCCTCAGAATCTTTCTTTTGTTAGTAACAATGTCTTTCATATATTTAGCATAAGGAGGCATTTTCATAATTTCAGTCAAAGGAATTAGCAAAAACCTAGGCCTAAGCAATTCAACAAAACTATTAAAACCATCCTCTTCTTTAGACTTTAAAACTTTACTTGGAAAAGGCATGGGTTTCTGAACCCATGGTTCTCTTTCTTTACCATGCTTCCTAGCAACAAAATCTCTTTTATCATATCTTTTATTCTTAGGAGGTGTGTCATCAAGCTCATCCTCGGGTTCTATCTCTACTTCATTATTAGGTTCATTATTATCATTAGGTGGAACATCATCATTAACATTACTATCATCAATAATATCATTATCATTAGGCTCATGCTCATTACAAGATTGTGTCTCAGCATCAGAGATAGAAACATCATTAGGATTCTCAGCAGGTTTTTCTATCACAAGTTCACTAGAGGTATGCAAAGTTTTATTTTTATTCTTTTTCTTTTTCTTCTTAGGTGAACTAGGTGCACTATCATTAATTCTCTGAGAATCTTGTTCAATTCTTTTAGGATGACCTTCATGACATAGAGGATCCTGAGTCATTTTACCAGCTCTAGTAATTACTCCAACGACATGTTTATTAGCTATATTGTGCATGTCATTAAACAAATCATGTTGTGATGTAGAAACTTGTTGGAACTGAGTGTAAACCATAGAAAAGTGCTTGTTTAAACCTTTAACATCATTAGAAATTCTAATCAGCACATCACTCAAGCGTTCAATCATAATAGCATTGCATTTCAATTGATCATTTATTTGCATATTGAAGTTTTCTTGTTTAATGATGAAATTATTGAACTCATCTAAGCACTGTGTTGGAGATTTATTATAAGCTATATCACCCTCATCAAACCTATAAAGAGAATTTACCTCTACTACATGTGTCGGAAGATCAAGCCCATGTATTTCTTCAATAGGTGGTAGATTCTTGACATCTTCAGATTTAATACCTTTCTCTTTCATAGATTTCTTAGCTTCTTGCATATCTTCTGGACTGAGGAATAGAATACCTCTTTTCTTCGGAGTTGGCCTAGGAGGTGGTTCAGGAGATGTCCAATCATCAGCATTTCCCAATAAGTTGTCTAATAACCTGAGTTTGTTCCACTGTTCTTTCCCTGAAAACACAACCAGTACAACTATCTAGGTAGTCCCTAGATGCATCTGTTAGTCCATTATAAAATATATCAAGTATTTCATTTGTCTTAAGAGGATGGTTAGGCAAAGCATTTACTAACTGGCGAAGCCTCCCCCAAGCTTGAGGGAGATGCTCTTCCTCAAATTGTTTTAAATTAAATATTTCCTGTAAGGCAGCTTATTTTTTATGAGCAGAAAAATATTTTTCAGTGAAGTAATAGATCATATCCTGGGGACTACGCACACAACCAGGAGCAAGATTATTAAACCATATTTTAGCATCATCCTTTAATGAGAAAGTAACAACTTAAGACTATAATAGTAGTGAATCTTATCCTCTTGAGCAAATAGGGTGGCAATTTCATTTAATTTATAGTAAGATGTGCAACAACCGTTTCAGATTCATAACCATGAAAAGGATCAGATTCTACCAAAGTAATAAGTTTAGGATCAATAGAGAATTAATAATCCTCATCAGTAACAAAAATAGGAGAAGTTGCGAACTTAGGATCATATTTCATCATTTTGTTCATGGCCTTTTCTTTAAGTATATCAATTAAACCTTTCACACCTTTAGTAGTGCCATAAGCCATAAATTCTCTAGCAACCTCCTCATTAAAAGTATAACCTTCAGGAACATCTTCTAATAATTTACTTCTAACAGGAGTACTTGGTGTAGCAGGTGATTCATAATTTTCAATAAATTCAGTTTCTTTAGCTTTAACAATATGAGCATCAAGTAATTCACCAAGTGGCACAGTTTTATCAAGCAAGGTACAAGCATCATCATGAGTATCATCAATAGCAGAAGCAGTGTCTATTACTTCTGACATATCTGATTGTATAGCAGGTGGTGGTGTCACAAGTTGACTTAAAACAGTAGGTGAATCTAGTGTAGAGCTAGTTGGCAGTTCCTTACCTCCCCTCGTCTTAGAGGGCATGATCTTGGTCTTAGAGTCTCTCAGATTATTCATAGTGAATATAAATTGCAGCAGATATTTAACTCCCAAGTGAACTTAATAAATAGAGTTATGCTCCCCGGCAACGGCGCCAGAAAATAGTCTTGATGGTCCACAAGTATAGGGGATCACAATAGTCTTCGAGGGTAGTATTTCACCCAAATTTATTGATTCGACACAAGGGGAGCCAAAGAATATTTATAAGCCTTAGCAGTTGAGTTGTCAATTCAACCACACCTGAGAAATCGCTTCTTTGCAGCAATTTATTAGTAGCACAGTAATATGATAGCAGTGGAAATAGTAGTAGCAGTAGTAACAATAACAGTAGCAGTTTTGTAGCAAGTGTAACAGCAACAACAATAGTAACTCGAGCAAAGACAATATTGTGAAATCGTAGGCATGTAGTAGCGATGGATATTTGGATGACATTCATTATGTAAC